>VZRQ01009876.1:593951-631137 GCA_013397975.1 Machaerirhynchus nigripectus
CCGAAGTCTGACAAAAGCTGTTTACCTCTCCCTATCACAGTGGGGAGAAGTGGACTTAGTTAAGCATTCAGCCTGGGATTAGCATAGCAGAAAGAAACATCACTTCGGGCAATTTCTTTCTCCCTACCTACGATGTTTTTCATAGAGATTTTTTCCCTAAATTACATTTATTTTAGGTTGAGCAGTCCAGCAGGAGGTTAAACAAAGAGAAACCTCATCTATGCCTCTTATGCATCTCAAAATGGCATTTGCCTCTGCAGATGGTGGACTGCTGGGAATGTAAAAGGGCTGCAATCAGGAAATCAAGCAGCACTGGGGGCACCAACATTGTGATCAATTAGCACCACGTGTGTGCATGTACTTGGTGAAGTCATTACAGGGACAAATCTGTTTTGTTCACCTCTGAGTAATGCTTGGGACATAATCTGCAATTTCTTTAAAAGCAGAGAAACTTCCCCAAGTTAGATGGGTCCAAATGTAATGTTTCCAATGGGGGGAAGAGGTTCGTGTCTAAACACGTGCCAGTTGGAATCTGTAGGTTTTCAGCTTCCCCCTTTCCAGCCCAAATTGCCAAGCTGGCTTTATCGTTGAAGTGAACACACGTCTGATTCATAAAACATTCATGCAGAGTTTTACTCTCTTGGAAAGAAGGAGCAGGCTGCTTCCAGGAAGGGAATGTGCTTTTTTGCTTCATGTGATCTTTCTGCCTCCGCTCAAAAATAAGCAGAAGGCTGCTGCTGCCTCCACATTCCAGGAGCAGGCAGACGGGAGGAGGACCAAGGTGGCAAGCAAAGGGATGTCACAGTTTTTATGCTGTGTCTCCTTGCTGTGCCTATTCTCAGCAGAGCCTTGTGCCAAAGCACTGCAGTGAGACCCGGGAGCACCACTTCCAAACCTGCTGCTCAGACTGGCACAAACAGAGTGGATCATCCAAGTAAAGCCCTTATCTCATGTGTAAAATAGGAAGGAGGAATGCTGCCTTTTTTTCTGTCTATTTTTACTGCTGTTCGTCAGAGCAGGGACCAGCTCCTGCCTTGTTTGAAGGGTGTGGGCCCATGACACAGCTAAACCAATTTACTTGCTGATTGTCACCCAGAAAGTGCTTGGTCTAACCTGAAAACGAGCTTCTTGAAGGAGAAAATGCATAAGAAACTCTTCTGCTCTGTTTTTTCCCCCTTTGCATTGGTTTTCTGCAGGCTGACCTTCCCCAACTTGCGATATGGACAGCTCGACTTTCCACAAGTGATGAGAGTTATGGCAGAAGTGCTGGCAGCGGTGGGTTACTTTGCTCCTTTTGTAGGAATTGGAGATTTTATTTGCACTGCCAAATCACCCTCTTGCTTTAAAAGTGTCTGGGTGTGGTGGTAAAACAAATGAGGAACGTGGGCTGCTGAAATGTCCAAAAACCACATGAGGCTTAAGGCCTTAGGTCAAAGCCTCAGGACTTACAAATATCTGAGCATAGAGCAGAAGGGGGAGGGAGAGGTGGAAAGCAGTCAGAAGCAGTGCTTTTGCTGCAGGTAACGCAGCTGTCAGCGCACCTGTGCTGATGGGTGTGGTTTGTGCGTGGCAGGAGCTGCAGTCGCAGCCCTGCAGGCGCGCCGTGGTGGGCGTTCGTGGCGCACTCAGGCTGATTTAGAAACTCTTCACCCATCTGTGCCTCCTCTTTCCTGTCACTGTCTGGCTCATTCCTTCTCTGAGAGGGCGCTGACATCTCTCAGGAGGAAGCTGTGCTTGTTTAGCAGTGGCCTTTTGTGAGATTCAGGTATAATGTATCCCGGGGGATCTGTGGCTGCTGAGTCCTGTGGTGCGGTGCTGTGCTCTGCACTGGGCTGCAATCAGCTGAGGCAGCCCCGTGAAGCTTTCAAGGGTCAGGGCTCCCTTTCCCTGCTCCCCATTCTCCCACAGTGGCACATTTATGTAAAATGAGCCTGGCTGAACATTAGCCACCATCTCAGAGCTCTCTGGGTTTGCTCCCAGTGCCCGCCATTGAATGGCAGGAATCCCTGTGGGTTATTTTCCTTGGTTTAGATGCACTGGAGACCACCCTGTCTTCATGGCAGTGTATGCCTCTTACTGGCATGGCAGACCATGGTCATACCTCCAGAGATTCAATGGGTAAAATTGACTCCCAAGATTTTCCAATTTTGTTCAACAAAACAAACATGATGTAGATGACAACTACAGTGAATAATACGTGGATCCATTCCTATTATTGACTGAGCTTAACTCCAACATAATTTTTCTACTGTCTTGGGGAGATATTTGGTAATAGTCAGATACAGGTTGCTGTTGTTACAGCAGATGTTTAGGAAGTGGTCAGGAAGATTCATTTTCTTTCTTCTCTCTCTGATTTGCACCCTGCAGGTATCAGACCTGATTATTTGCGTTGCTTTGTGATGAACTCTACATCTTCTGATATGCAGAGAGCACATAATTTCTCCTCCTTGCCTGTGGTGGTGGATTTTGGGCAGAAGCCTCTGTGCCCTCTCTCAGGAGGGGGTCAGCACAGCATGGAGATGAACAGACATCTCAAACCTAGTGGGTTTATTTCACAAATGAAGCAAAATATTAGAGAAACTGACTTGAAGACAACAAGCAGTTGATGAGAATCTGTAATTTACACTTCAGACTTCTTTGACGGATTTTGCTCATCACTGGTAAGAGCAGAACAGTCCCCAGTTTTCCTGCAGGCAATCTGGAGATACAGTCTGGTCTCAGTAGGCATCATCCAGTAGAACATTTCCTTGGAAAAACTTCTCCCAAAGCCCACTATGCTCATCTAAGCCCTGTGACCACGTGTTGCCCTGGCTTTTGCCAGGGGTCCCAGCTGTGAAGCCTTCCTTTTGTCACAGACTGCTGTCTTTTTCCCCCTGGGCACCCAAGCAGCCTGAGAGCACAGAGCTGCAGAAATCCCATTGTAGTCACATCCTCCAGGGCAATTCCTCTTTATCACCTGGGCCACAGGGCTTGTGATGATGGTGATCAACAGCCAGGCTCCCACACTCAGTCCTGGGCCCACCAGCCTTCATCACCATCATCAGCTGAGCTGGGAAACCCACGCGGCAGGTGCTGTTCGTGTGCACAACAGCAAAGAAAGCAGATGGCTCCAAGAGCATTTCAGTCCTTCCTGTCCTCTCTGCAGGTCTCTCAGCCATGTCTCAGCCCTGTCTGAGCAGGGAAAGGGCTGGAATCCTGGAAGATGTCGTGACTTTCCCTCTGTCATGGGTGACAGCCCTATCCTTTGTTTGCAAATCAACAGCAGGGATAAGAGGCTTCATTTCAGCCTGTCCCTGGTACACTGTTTGAAATGCTCCAGGGGTTTTTAGTCCTTCCTGTAGCTCATCCTTAGAGCTTCATCCACTTTCAAAATGCTTATTGAGACAATTTTTCCTGTGTTAGTTAATGGTTAAACATTACAAATATCAATCTCCAGTCAAAGCCATTCATTAACTATCTGAATAATGGCATGCTGCTTACATACATCTCTCCTCTTTCTTAGATGTCTTGAGTACTGTTTATTTTTTTTATCAGGTTGGAAGTATGGCTTAGATTGATACCATTTTAATACCTCTTTCAATTTCACCGAGATCATTTTGGGCTAGATTTTGATTTTTGGTGGGGGATAAAAAAAAAAGAAAAAAGAAAAAAATACATGGAATAATACAAATAAACTTACTTTATAGGCTTTACCAGAAAAGGAGCTGTCAAGCTCTTCAGAAATCTGTCCTCAGGAGAATTCCCAACTTTTTTGACCAGGTTCTGTTAACAGTCCTTTTCCAAATTTGCGCTGAGGTAAGGAGGACTGGAAAACAGTCCACTGGGAAATCATGCGAGAGTGGGTTCATATGACAGCTCTTTCTGCAACTTGTCATGCCGTGAATAGCAGAGCAACAGCCTTTCAGCACCCAACCATGTCACTGCCTGCCTTGCTTTTGATGGAACTGGGGTGAGTGCGTGCTTGTGGAAACGAGGGAGAACTTAACTAGTGCTTCCTACTACCGTAAAAGGTCTGGTTTGCGTTCCCATTCGATGTTTGCATAATATCCTGATTTAATTGCCCTCCTGTCACCGTGGCCCCTGATTCAGTGGCTCTGTGCTGGCACACAGGGTTTGCACCCAGCAGTGCTCTGAAGACGGCAGCGGGAACACGCTCCTGTCACACCCAGCACTGTGCAGAGGGACAGGGACGCTCAGCAGCTCCAGCCTCTTGCAGGCCAAAGGTGCAAGTGACAGTAGGGGAACCAGAAGGGGAAGTGTTGTCCAGCTGACGTGTGAGGTTCTGGGGTTGCCAGAAATAGCAGCCCATGCCCTTGACCCACGACCACTGGTTATCTCTGGCTAAGATAAATGCCTTCGAGACATGTGCTGTGCCTAAAGCCTTCGAGTCATGTGCCGTGCCTAAAGCAGGTTGCTCTGAGTGCAAACTGGGGGCCAGAGTAGCTGTTTGTGGGGTTTTCCTGCTGTGGGACCTGCCACTCAACAGCACTTGGGAAGGACTGAGTGTAAGGTGCTAAAACTGAAAGATAAAAGACCTGTTGGAGCGAGGCCAGGGGAGGCCATGGAGATGATCAGAGGGACGGAGCAGTTCTGCTACAAGCAAAGGCTGAGAGAGTTGGGGCTGTTCAGCCTGGAGAAAAGAAGGCTCTGAGTGACCATATTGTGACCTTTCAGTACCAAAAAGGCCTCCAGGAGAGCTGGAGAGGAGCTGTTTATATGGGCAGAGCGTGATAGGACAATGGGGAATGGCTTGAAAATGACAGAGGGCAGGTTCAGATTAGATGTTAGGAAGGAATTCTTAACTGGGAGGGTGGTGAGGCCCTGGCACAGGTTGCCCAGAGAAGCTGTGGCTGCCCCATCCCTGGCAGTGTTCCAGGCCAGGTTGGATGTGGCTTTGACCAACCTGGTCTGGTGGAAGGTGTCCCTGCCCATGGTAGGGAGGTTGGAATTAGACGGTTTTTGAAGTCCCTTCCAACCCAAACTGTTCTGTGATTCTGTGATATCTGTGGAAACTGTCCTGCAAGTGCCACTCAAGCAGGGCAGACAGCTCTTGGGGGTCAGGTCAGGGCTCCTCTGCTTCTTTCTTACCGCAGAGGTGTTTGCCTGGAAATATCCTTTAGGAAAGTACATTCCCTCTCCCTACCCAGCTGTATCAAAGACTGTGAAGACATCAGCAATGAACACCTGATGACACAGAGGCCTTGCCTGAGTTCAGCTCTTTCATCCCCCTGTTGTTGCCTCTCCCTGTTGAGACCATCCCCATTGACTGGGCTTGAATTTGTGCTTGAAATTGTTGCATCACACAATTCCCACCAGCTGCTGCCCCAAGAGGCAAAACCCAAGTCTGGACACTTCCTGTGACTAAATTTCTTTGGCTGGCAAGTCCCTTGGTTCCCAGCCAACACAAATCAGTTTGGGAACCAACAAGCTGGCAAATTTTGGGGTTTCTGAAGAGTGGGTTCAAAATGGGCTTGCAATGCAAAAGGATATGACAATATAGCTATGAGGTCTTCTCAGGTGTACAACCACAGTGTAGAAACCACAATTACATCTGAGCAGGACGGATCTGATGGGGCAAGGAATTTCCCATAGCCATGAGGTTACTTCTCACAACAGCCAGCTGCTCACAGCTGCTGTTTCCCACTGTGGATACACACAGCTTCGCTGCTAAGATGCAGGGGGAGAACTTGAGCTTTCAAACCCTAAGAAGCTATTTGCTTCTCCTTCTCTCTCTCTTCCCACAGCTGACCTCCGTGTCCAGCCGTGAAGGCATTTTCTGGTTTACGAGCAGCGGTGAGCAGAGTGCCAGCAGGTGAAATCCCTGCCTCTCCTGCCTCTCTGTAATTAGCAGCCCCAAATACGGAGCAGTGTCTGACCCTGTGACATTTTTTCCTAAGGCTTTTATTAATTTGACACTGGTTTTCATAGCAACTCACCGGGGAGCTGTAACAAACACTCAGCTGTACCTGACAGAAAATGGGGGGTTTATCTGCTCAAAAGGTTATTCCAAGCGTCAGAGGCCAACTGCGGTCTGGATCCTGGGGAACTGCTCCAACTGTTTGATGGAAAAAACATGGAGCACTAAAGTGGGAACATTACAGTTTAAAAGCAGGGTTTGTGTCACCTTGAGCTACTGAGCTCTGTTATTGTGGTCTATCAAAACTCCTACTCTCTGTGGAGCAGGTAGGTAGGGGACTTTTAACACCCTTCATGTCACTGTTCCTGAGGGGACACTGTCTTGTCACCTCCAAACTAATTTAAAACAAGGGTTTTGTTGTTTCATTCATTAGCTGATGGAGATTTTTTTTCATTTTCTGAAGTGGGCTTTTCTGTTGTTTCCACAAAAAAACTGTTGTCAGTTATCTTGTGATCCCTTTACTCCTGTTCTGCCCATTTCTGGTGGGAGTACACTGTTGCACAGTAATTCCTGGACACCTCAAATTGTCTGGTTCTTTTTGGGCCAGACACTGTGATGATGACCACAGTATGTGCAAGTTTTGAGTATTTTTTTTCCAGTGGACTCAAACTTTTGGTTTCATGTGTTGTTTTGTCTCAGAGTCCTTTATCCTAATGAAATTTGATGGCAGTGTTCACCCAGTGTATGCTCTACCTGATATTTCCTTTCATCCTTTCCTTGACAAACTTGAAGTGCTCTGTTGGAAGATACTTCTTCATTCATACAGAGTATCTTGTCTTTACCCCAAATTCCAGTCATGATCTGGTTGCTACAATCAAGGACTCTGTCCTCCCCATATTGATACATCATTCTTCAGTAATTTACAGTCTATTCTGTCTTTTCTCCTGTTTTTGCCCAGTTTGTGAACACCCCCTTCAGGCATTCAGCACAAAGGCATCATTCAGTGCTCTCTGGTGGCTCAGGACATGGTTCAATGGAACAGGGTGCTGCTGGGTTCACAGTTGGACTCAGTGATCTCAGAGGTGTTTTCCAACCTTAATGATTCTGTGATTATAGAACATTAACCATGTTGTTTCTTGTATCCCTTGCAAGGCTCATTTCTCCCAACACGTAGGTGGCTTTAAAGGCATCCATTGCATTACTGATATTTTCATCTGATCTTGGTCTGTACCTTGGTTCTTCTGCCTGGTACTTTTTCCTCCAGCCTAAATGAAAATCTGTAATTCTTTTAGTGTTAGGCATTGCCCTGGGATGTTTATGTTATGAGTATTTTGTAAAACCTGGATTGTTTCTGAGAAGATTTGAATGGACTGGACAGTTGAGTGACTCTGTCAGTGTAGAATCAGAGAACCATAGAATGTGCTGAGTTGGAAGAGACCCATAAGGATCATTGAGTCCAACTCCTGGCCCTGCACAGGACACCCCAAGAATCACACCCTGTGCCTGAGAGCATTGTGCAAACAGTTCTTGAACTCCGTCAGGCTTGGTGCTGTGACCACTTCCCTCAGGAGCCTGTTTCACTGCCCAACAACCCTCTGGGAGAAAAACTTTTTCCTAAACCTCCCCCCTACTCAGAACTACTCATGAACCTACTCAGGTTCATGCCATTTCCTCTGTGTTTAAGCAGCACTGTAGTTGATAATGCTGCATTCCCCCTCTGCAGATTTAAGGTGCTAGCCCCAAATCTGTACATCCTAAATTTTTACTGTTGCTAAACAGATAAATCTGACATTTAAATTCCCTTGAAAACTCATTCTTTTCTGTCTGAGATTCACTTAAGATCTCAGCAAAGCTTCCATAAAATGGCCTGTGATTGAGAAAGGAGTTCTTTCTTCTCTTACCTTGTATGAGGGCATTATATGTGATGATGTGTGCCTGAAACTGCAGGTGGGGTGTTCAGCTCACTAACACCTGCTGCTAATTCTGCTGAGTAGGTAAATAGGCCCACGCTGTTGTTCTTCCTTAGCTGCTTCCATCTGCAGTGAGGTGAAATTTGAGGGGCTGCACCTTGCATTCATTTGCAAAGCAAAATCAATCCTAGGTGTAGGCAGTTTTGGGAAGAGGGAAAGGACAAAGAACATCCAGACGTCATAAAGCAGCAATCTGTGTCCAAAGCATACCCCAACGTAGTTTCACAGCTGCCAGCAGAGAGGGGTAGCCAGCCACGCAGACAACAGCTGCACTGCCAAGGAACAAAATTACAGAGCCAGATGTTCCCCTTGGAAGTACATCACACTGAACTTGGTAGATGAGTGCAGTAGCTGCCAAGTGCTTCTCTTACTTGGTCTTAGGTAATGATTCCTCTATCAGGGAATGTGGAGGAAAAAGACCACATAGTATATCCTCATCAAAATGCTGTAGCTGAAACCTTAACTTCTCTTGGACCAGAAAGATTTGGGAGCTCCATGGCAACCTTCACATCATGTTTGAAGGATAATGTTGTTTACTACCAGGCATGAAGTGAGAAACTTACAGCTACTGAAGCCAAATGCTTTCAAGGTATTTGCTACTGAAAGGTGATTAAGAGACAATTTTTATAGCAACCACAGTTGTTTGTGGGCGCTGTTGTAGTTCTCAGCTCTGACTGCAAGTGAGAAGGAGAGCTTCTGGTTCTGTCTCTAAAGCAAATACCAGGAGGTCGGGTTTCTGAGGACGTGTTTGTGCTGCAGCCACGTTCTCAGCGCAGACCCGGGCTAGGTTTAAAGAAGCCAGCTGGGTGTGAGTAGGGACTGGCCACGGCAGTGCTGAGCACCTTCACCAGCTGCGTCTGTCCTCACGGGAAAGTGGTGAAGCCTGCATTTCTGCCTGGAGCTAACGCTGCGAGGGTCCATGGTGCTCTGCAAGGCAGAGTTCAGGCGCACAGGCTCAGGTTCATGCCAGCCAGCCGAATAAAAGTGGCTGACTTGGGGTTTCTGGTTGCCAGCCAGAAGAAGGATTGATGACTTTAGGGAGATCCGTCCCTCCAGGCACCTCTGTAAGTTCTTATCTAATGAGAACTTAGATGACTGAATCTTTGGAAAGAGGGAATATTGGCATCTCTGAGATAACTGGAGAGATAATTCATGTCTTGCATCTCTTCAGTCATCTTTCTTAAACTCTCTGAATTTGATCCTTCTCTCCTAGGACTCACAAGTTGCAAACCCAGTTCTTTTTTAAAGTACCTTCTATTGTAATAACCAAAGAAATACACAATAGTCCAAATCCCCTTGCGAAATAAATCTGTCAGTAATGAACTCACCCCTAAAAATTACTTTGGCCCAACATTTCCTGTACATAATATTAAACTTACTCCTGCACCATCAAGAAATTTAAGATCTGATATCTGAGGGATTGCAACAGAGTCCAGAAAAGCTACAGATCATAAATGAAACTTGCAGATCATACTGAGGGATTTTTTTTTTTTGCATCTAATCACATCGAGTTCATGGCCCCACCACTCATCTGCAGCTGGGAAGGGAGGGAAAAGGTCAGATTAAACACTGAGGGTTTGGAGCGAGAGCACACCGTGCCGCTTGCGTTTTTTCCATGGGCTTTAAGGACAATAAGTTTCTCTCCCCACCTAGTGGTCACTAAGAGCCTTTGTACAGAACAGCAGCCTAAACCAGGGTGCTCAGCAGCAGATCCATTTTCTGGTTTTCCCATGCCAGCACAGGGAGGAGATGGTTGCTCCCTTTGCTTAAGCTTATCTGGCTCCGATGAAAGTGTAGAAGAGGATCCCTGGAGGATTCCTTTTTTCCCAATACACCCTTAAAATACGGCAAGGGTAAGAAACTGAACTGATGGGAGGAAATGACTGTGAACCAATGACTAGGCTGTGGCCACTGAGTTTTCCTTCCTCTTTAATCCTCCTTCCGTGGGTTTTGTGGTGAGTGAGAGCAAGTTTGAAATGTGACAGGCATAGAAACATCTTCATTGCTCAACAGTGTGTTTGGCCTGGCTGTGGTCAATTCTTTCTGCAAATAGCGTGGCATCAGGTGAGGGGAGAGGAACATGAAATTAAAATGAATATGGGCGTTAAGCAAAGCTGATGGTGACTTGCCTAAATCTGAATAAGGGAGTCAGGAGAGTAAGCAGTGAAAGCAAAGTCTGAATTCTTCCTATTCCAATGCCCTTAGGTGTTATCAGTAACACGAGAAAAATATATGTGAGGTAAAAACGTGCTCATAGTATTAACACAAGACATTCCACTACCTTTCCTGAGACTACCCATCACACCTATCCTGTGGGACTGCTCACTGGGGAGTGGTCCTTTTGAGGGAAGCAGTGGGGTTTTTTGCTACCCCTCTGTTGGAGCAGGTCGTGAGACACAGCACAGAGACGAGCCCCAGTGGTACTTTGTGCTGACTCTGGGTTACCCAGGGATGTCTCCCTGCCTCAGAACTAGATGATCTCCCGCTGTGCTTCCCAGAACTTCACTGCAGTTTTGTTAATCTGCAGCTGTGAAATGAGGGTAATGATATTTTTCTTGCTGTGAATAAAACTTTGAAAATGGAAGTTGAAAAGTGTAATTAAAGACTGCAGCTATCTCAAAAGTGCTGACAGACCCTTATAATTTGCAGGGTAGCTCAAGTGTCCTTCCCTCCAGCTAGAAAAGTCTCAGGGAAACTCTGCTGTCCCACATGTGGAGGCAGGGTGGAGGCAGAGGTCCCAGCTCATGCTGATGTTATTTCCCCCAAACAGACAAACTGCCCAGAGGAATCTTGTAGAAAATCCCTGGAACTTAAGGTTGCACCGGGCTCTTTGTCCCTCTTTGACCCCTGAATGCAGACCCAGGTGGTCTGTGCGGACACTGGGTAGAGGAGGGATTCCGAGGTTGCTCGCTCACGGTGCTACTCCACCATCTTACCCTGGGATATCCAATTCAGCCCTCACTGATGAGCTTTGCCCTCCTGCACACTAATAAAGGCTTTTTAACTGAGATTTGAACTGCTCTAAGCTCTAGCAAATTGGGACAAGCTTCCCTGGAGAGAAGACGGACATCTCCCCTCAGGTGTCAGACTGACTTTGTCTTTAATAAATACCTAAATCAGGAAGAGAATCTGAAAGCCCATGGGCACCATGGGACAGGATCAAATTATCCTGTGGCTCAGGTGAGGAGGAGAAAAAAGGTCTGGCAGAAGGTTTCTACACGTGACACCACATTTCTGAAAGGTATGGTGGGATCAGTTTGGGATGGAAGAAGGGCGAGTCAAATTCCTTCTCATCTAAAACCTAGTTATTATTTTCTCCACTTGACTCTACAGAGACCTTCATGCTGTGCCTTACAGTGGTATAATAAAGCAGATGGAGAGAAATGTGCATCCTCCCTCTAGCTCTCTTATCAATACCTCTGCTCAACAGTAAATAACGGGGAAACGGAGCTCGCTTGTCAATGTTCCCAGCTGCTGTTGCTTCCTTTAAACATACAGCCAGATATTTATTGCCAACTGTTCTGAGATATATAACAGCATGGGACAGGGCTGTGGACGCACTGTCTTGCTTAAATAAGATATTACTGACAGCCAGTGTTAGATATCTTGGGTTTTTTTATTTTTATTTTCAGTAGATTGTTCCCTTGCAGAGGGTGCCAGAGAAGTTGTCAAGGCAGTCAAAGGTAGATTAATTGACTAATTTCAAATTAGGTTAGGTTGACAGCTAACCCTAATTTACACCTTGAACACCTAAAAGGTGTGTTTGCAGGGGTATGTGGCTGATGATGCACTGCTGGTCTGGCACAGCCCTATAAGCATAGAGGGGGAGTGCATTCCCTTCCCCACCAGCATCCTGTTTCTCGGCCCTGCCTGGTCTCACCTGGTTCTGGTTTGTCTGTAGGCATGTCCTGCCCTCCTTGGTGGGTAGGACCCTCTTAACTGAGGCCACCTGCATGTTTCTGAACCTTCACTTTGCATCATTAACGTGATAAATGGAAATACCGAGTGCAATTGAGCAGGATAGACCACTTCAGGAGCCCAGCGGTGATGTGTGCTGTCAGTCTGAGGACAGATTGTTGGGACACCTTTTTGCAAGCTCCTGGAAACTATGCTTCATCACTGAAATCAAGACATCCAACATCTACCACCTCCCGCTTTCCCACTCATCCTGTCAGAGAGGGAAATGAGTTTGGGTTGGGTACAACGTGTTCCTGACATTCACTCTAGCTTCTTAAAATCACTTTATAGTTCTCCCGGTGTTTATAAACAGATTGTTTAATAATTTGTGCTATTTTCTTTCCAGACTGATGGTTTTATGGTTCCCCAGACCCTCATTTTCCACCTTTAAAAGTGAGAGGTACTCTGTTTACTCTCCTGGTGTGCAACACAAGTCATTTTATGCAGGGAAACAGCAAACTGATATCGCATTGTAGCAACTATTCTGAGTCATCCCGAGGATTAAACAGGAACAACAGCAGTGGTAGGACCTGGATGTTTAGATAACAAGGCAGCAGGGAAAGGCAGTGCCATCAGCAGCATCCCACCTTTGCAGAGGGTGGGTGGCAGCAGTGGTGGCTCGGTCAGGACGGGCTGCAGGAAGAAAAGCTTCTGCCAGGCAAGAATTGCACTTGCTGGAGCATCACCAGAATCCAGAATTCGGGTATTTAGCTGCTGATACTTTGATATTTTGGCAGAGGGGCGTTGGCTTGGTGCACTGCTGTCCATCTCCCCCTGCCGAAAAGCCAAACCTGCCTTTTCCGGAATGCGCCGATGGACTGAGAGAGCTCACAGGCAAAGTCAGACATGCAGCTTCTATCATATCCACATTAATCCCTGGTCTTAAAAAAAATGAAAGAACCCTGTAGTTTAATAAAAACTGAATTAAGTTCCCAAGCATTTTTTATTTTTTAAAAAGTTTCTTTTTCTCTGGCAGTGCTTGATTGACCTGTTTTGGTGGATTAGGTACTGGGACACGACGCTTATATAAACTTTCTTAATAAGCTGTGCTAGACACAAACATCCCTTATGAAAACTGTTATCTTCTTGTTGCTGACAACTGCATCCTTTTTATTGTTCAGAACATAACACAAGGCAAAAGTACAGAGAATTCAGAAGACACTTGTATCATTAATAACATTATAATTTTCCCTTTGCCCGGCTTTGCATTAAAGAAAGTGAATGCTTAACTCCAAATGTACAATTGCTACCTTGGATCTGTGTTTGTAGTTTCTGTTCCTCACAGCTTAGAAAATGAAAGTTTGGGGAAATCCCATCATCCTGTCATAAAGAATTTCAGTTTCTAACACTCTTGATGTGTACCATTGTGTGAAATATTTTCTTATTTAACATGAAGCAGTACTTGTGATGGTATTGCAGTGGTTGCAGAGGTTCTCTCTTTACAGTGTAGGATTGTGGCTCAGCCTTATCCCCTTGCTATGAAACATGAGTCCTGTGCGTGGTCATACAAGCCAACACACTGAAGGAAGCAAAGGGATGTTTGAATTCCTGAAGGTGAAGGAATATTTAAGCCCAAAAATGAACCCAGGATTTGAGGTGTGGCCTCACCAATGCCCAGTACAGGGGATCACTGCCCTGGTCCTGCTGGCCACACTATTGCTGTTACAGGCCAGGTGCCACTGGCTCCCTTGGCCACCTGGGCACACACTGGCTCAGGATAAAGGTTGCCAAATCAAGTCCCTCTTTGAGTTCTACCATTGTGTACTTTCCTTCACACCACGAGTTTTCAGTAACCTTTGCTGATGGCAAGTAGCTTTCTTTGCCCAGTGCCTTTCTGCAGCGCTTTCCCGCATGACAGACAAAATCATTTTAAAGTGATTATTTTTTTCTTAAAACTAAAGCAGCTGCATCATGTTCCCAAGTCAAATATCCTCATTATTTAAAACAGATCTCTTCTTCATTCCTTCAGTATTTGGTCAGAAGAAATTAAGTCAGCAGAAAAAATGGTCACAAAGCCCAGTTGCCAAATATTTCCATTACAGAGAGCTCTCTGTCAGGTGTCTGCAGACATAATGAACAGGAGCGGCAGCCAAGCTCACAGCCTTTTGGGGACAGTTTCACGGGAAGCTCACAGGACAGACTGCAGCTCACTTATGCAGGTATACCCCTTCTTTCTCCCTAAAAGGGTACTTAAAATGTGGAAGATTTGACTGTAGGGTCACTAGAAGTATAAAGGAAAAACCTGTCAGTTTAGTTGTGTGCAATAAACAGCTGAGATCAGCGACAAAGTACACTCACCTTGGACCTTGGGGAAGTGACCCAAGGGTCGCTTAGGAAAATTAATCCTTGCTTGCAGTGGGATCAGGGGTACTGGCTCCAGTACTCTTGTGTCCTGGTGTTCCCTGGTAATGGAGAAGCCCCTGGGACCCTGTGGTTAGGAAAGACTGTGGTCACAGCAAGATCTATTTCAACTTTTAACAAACCACAGCAGGGAAGTCATCTCACAAGACAAACAGAGTCACTTTTTTCTTTCTTTTGTAGCTGACAAAATGGGCCTAAGGAAACAACATCTTGTATCCTAAGAATATATCTAAATAAAAGTGAGGTGAAAGTGGGCAGTGACAACAACTCTGCCCAAGTGGCACTGGCATGACTGGGTATTTAGGAATACCCTGGAGGTGTTGAACAGCCTTTGGTGCAAACACTCCTCTATTTTGGTAATAATCTCACTGACTTAGTGGTGCAACACTTCTAAAACAACTCAGGAGAGCATCTGCCCCTGTTAACACGAAGCTTAAAATAAATAGCAGAAATCGACCACAGGGTGTTTCTTGAAGATGATGAATTGACACTGACCACCCAGAAAGAGCAGAGACTGAGCAAGTTACACTTTATGAAAAAGTGTGTTGAATCAGGGTGTTGAAAAAGCTAGAATATGTGTAATCTTTTCAAAATGTTAGAGAATCTTGGCCCAGATCCTGAGTCAGGACATGAGGAAAAGGTACACATTTCTTTTTCTATTGGTTAATCGGCTGGCTTGCCCTATCCCATGGAGTTATCTTTTTAAATCTAACCTAGTTAAGTGATGTTTGAGCAGTCAGGCCATCCATAATTCAGGCTGGCAGGTTGCTGGCACTCTGAAGCTGGCTCTGAAGGTACAGAGAATACAGTGGTGACAATCTGCTGAGGAAACAGGGGACATTTCTCTTTGGCTTTGGGGAGACAAAGAAAGGCACAGCTCCACAATAACCTATAAAACACATGAAAGCTGGAGCCTTCTCCTTTGCCAGGAGATGGAAATCCATTAGGTACCTCCTGAAGGCAGGCAGCAAGCTGTTTGCTAGTATTAAGGTTTTGCTTCCTTTCTGCTCCCTTGGAAAGAGCTGATGGTGCTGCAAAGACCAAGAGAGACCGTTGGATAGAGAGAAAAACAAAATTAAAAGGAAATTCTAGGATATATTTAAATGTTAAATAATGTTTAATGTGTGGTGTCTGAGACAGAATGTGCCTAATTAGGGGAAATAGGAAATCTGTCTAAGGAAATAAATGAGTATTGACTGAAGATTTGAGGGGAGGGGACTGAACTGACCCAGGGTGTCATTTTTGTGTTGCTTTTGGGATGAGTTTGGCACAAATTCTATAAATGTCAAAAACAGGTAGAAAGATAATTGTTGATGTTATTTGCACTTAGCCTTGCTCATAGTGGTTGCTGTTCACAGCTGAGTCTCCTGAGAGGATTAGTAATACAACTAATGAAGACTAATAATGCAGGTAAATTAGTTTGTATCTGATGTAATGGACTATTTTTGAAACTCTAATGATGTAACTGGGAAATCTGTACTCATTTTCAAGTTCCAGATGGTTTTAGAGCTAAGTCTGACTTTCTGAAAAAATGCCTCAGATGCATCATCTTCAGAACATCTGTATTTAAATTATGTCTGCCTTGTCCTATATGATGAGCAAGGTATGCATTTTCCTCTACTCTTCCAGGAAATGTGATTTATGGTTTCATACTGTGCAGCAGGAATAGAAAAATGAGCAACTGAATTAAGTCAGGAAGAGGCAAGTTTGGGTGTTGCACAGGGATGGGGTCCAGATTTGGTCAATTACTTCACACTTGAAGGAATGACCACGTAAGAAGTGAAATCTCTGCCCTGCATGTGATTTGGCAACTCTTCTAACAACCAGCTCATTCCCATAAACTGAACTCTTGACACTGCCTGCCCACCTATGACAGTACAGCGGGATTTTTCCCCCTCAGCCCCTGTTTTCCACATGCAAATGGTGTTCTTGGCTGGTGTTTGGGGGCTTGGTAGGGCTCAGGCTGAACTTGCTTTTAGCCGAGTTTGGATAGTTCATCCCCCTGGGAAGAGGGGGGTAGGCAAGAAGGGGAGATGAGACTGCAGAGCAACACACCCTCATCCTCCTTCCTTCTTCATACCAGATCTGGGATTTGGTATCAGGGGTTTGATATGGGGATAGGGAACACTCCCACATTGTTTTTCAAGAACAGGTTTTCTTCAGCACTTTTCATACACAGGCTCCTCTACTATTTTCTGTAGGAGTGCATTTAAATGCTCTGATGTTAGTCTTACTCTCTTCTACCATTTGTGACCCCTTAAAAATGAATCTGCAAGCCTTTGGCAGCAAACTGAAAGCCACCAGCTGGAAGATATCCCATACCACATCTTGAAGCAGCCAACACAGTGTCTGCAAGCTTGGCATGTCCTTCCTTTCTCTGAGCACCTTGCAGCAGCACAGCAAATAAACCAGCTCTTGTGTATGTTCAGATTGTGCTCTTGGCTTCCCTTTGGGTAGGAAAAGTGTGGGCAGAGCAGTGTTTTGTTTAGGTTGGGACTTTTTGAGTGTGTGCATGTGAGGTCTTTATGGAAAACTCTTCTCCAACAGCCAGCAGCATGTGTGTGTGTGATACACATCCAGGAAAGGACTTGGAACAGATTTCCTGGAGCTCTTGCTCATGCCAGACACCCTGGTACTGAAAGAAGGGTTCAGTGGGAGCTGCCTTGCAAAATTCCTTTATGTGTTTTTTTGCCCTCCCGACTTTAGTTCACAGGAAAGCTTGTCATGGCTCTCTGCAGCATTGGGAAGTTGTGTTGATTAATATGAGTTACCTGTGTGTTACCTCCATCCCAATTCCCATCCCCAGCTGAAAAACAGAACAAATTGTTGCAAGGAAACCAGGTATGGTGTCACAGAACTGCAGCCAGCAGGTCACAGAGCTTTTAAAAACAAAGTTGTGATGATCAGACGGCAAAACCTCAGGTGGAATAACAAGAAAAAATTCCTACTGGTGTGTTGTACCAGGCCTTTGAATAATCCGTGGGATTTTTATCCACAAGGAGTGCCAAAAGTCCAGTAAAAAGGGTTATTTGGTGGGCAAGGGGAACCTTGGTGGGTGACTGGGCACGAGGGACCAGCTGGGTACATGAAGCTGTAACATGGCTTATGCCCCTTCCTAGTGTCTGATTTTCTTCAAGAACAATGACTAGTGAACATCTTAATCTATTCCTAATTTTTGTTATTGTTAAATGTTTTCTTCTCTGTTGTTTCTCCAGGGAAATGTTAAATTATCTTTTTTTTTCTTTCTTCCCCATCTGTCTACTGGTGTTTATCTCTTCCTGGAAGAAATCCAAGTTTAGTAATTAAGGCACTAGGAACAGTCAGAGGTTTGATCAGTAGACAAAATGTAATTATAATAGATCTATGAATCTCTCTGCAGTAAATATTTTAACACCTTAGGCCAAATCCTCCATGAACACAAACAGAGTTATTGGAGATCACACTGTCTCACACCTACTGGGGATCTGTGTAAAACTGCACTGACAGCTCCACTGTGGTTGTGTGGGAAAACTTAAAAAAACACCCAAATTACCTTAGGAAGATGATGAGGTGCAATACCCCGCCCAACAGGCAGTTTGGATGAAACATGTCGGGTTTCTTCCTCACATCCTGTGATATATGCTTGCTTATCTTTTTCCCTTGGCAGTTTTCAAATATCCTGAAAGAGAATTAGGTCTGTATAGGTAAAATCTTCAGTTGCAGTGGTGAGCAGTTGGATTACATATATTAACTAGACAAGGGGTGTAACTTATTCCCTAATTTGGGTGCTTAGATGAGGGTTTGTGGCAGAAACATTCCACAGACAGTAAAAACACAGGAAGATAATTTTGGAGAACGGCACCAAATGGCCTGAAAATTGCCCAAATCACACCATTTCTGGGTAACTTGTTTACCCTTCTGCTGAAGTCGGGAGCAGGTTTCCATGCCATAGGTAGTGGCAGTCACTATTTCTGTCCTCCCTGACCTAAGAAAAGGTTCTCACGGGACATTGGGCCTGCGGTCTTCCTCAGCTGTGAGCCCTGGGGAAGCTGAGGTCAGGTGTTAGCCACCGAACCTGCAAAGGGCCAGATGTTGTTCTGTCACCTCCTGGTGTGGAGCGAAGGCTGCACAGGGACATGTGGGAAGGTTGCTGGCCACGGACATGGCAAGAGAAGGACTTTTGGGTGAACAGCAGCCCCCTATGTAATCAAAAATTTTCCAAGAGACTCTGTGGATGAGCCATAACAAAAGATGAAAAATCAAAAAGAAAGTGACTATTAAGGCCATGGAAGTCTGATGGCAATTCCTGCTTGCCAAAACCGAGGGGCACAGGTCCTGTAGGAGCACAGGCAGCAGCAGTTAGATGAGAACAGACAGCTTATTGCATAATGAAAGCAATTGATCCCTCAATGTGTCTTCCTTCACAAGCAGAACCAACAACCTCATGTCTTTCAAACAACGACAGCTCGACCAACACAACAGAGAATTTAAAGAAAGCATTAAATAGGAATGCAGCATTATCATAACATGAAGAAAAACAGTCTCAAAGAAATGTTAGTTTCCTGTAACAAACAGAGATTTCAGGGAGCTGAGAGGAAAAGTTGAGTCTATAAATCTTCCTGTATTACTGTATAACATTACGTAACATAACACAAAGTAGAGCATAATATAGTGATATAATACAATAATATAAAATTAAAAAGGCATCTGTTCTTCAAGACCAGGGTCCAAGGCTCATCTGGCCCTTCTGGGTGGCCTCTTTCCTTATGTGGAACTAATATCAAAACTCTTACCTCAAGCTTGTGTCTGCACTGAGAGTGTGATCAAAGACCAGACCACAACGATCTTTAAAGTCACCAGAAAGCTGCATGTCTGTAAGAGACGTATTTCATTACGATTCAGAGATGCCAAAAGCGTCTTTTTCCTTCAAGGTTTGCCAATCCGTTTGAAACAAGACGTAAAGGATGCATCTGTGCAAAGGCTTGGAGTTACACAGCTGGAAAAGGGGGAAACCAGTTGTTTATCCCTTCAGAAGTCCTGCATTTCCACAAGCAAACACTGCACAGGCTGGAAGGGATGTGTCCCACGTCGTGTCTGTGTCGAGCTGTGAGTGCTCAGGGAGGAAAAGCTGCGCCTGGCTCTGACCAGAAGCTTTTGGAAGCAATAATGAGCAAAGCTGGTGGCAGCACCAGCACATCTATAAAGCACAGTGATGTTCCCATAGAAATATGCTACTGTGGTTAAGTACAGACCTAGGGAAAATATACCCCATGCAGATTTCTTGGTCAGTTGGTTTCTGGCGGGGGAAGGCAATTAGAAAGAGGAGTTTTCAGGCATAAATCAGCTTTGTTTGGGCTGAGCAGCATTTGTGAAGGAAGAAATGGCCCAGCAATGGCAGATGCTCAGCTGTCCTTGGCTCTCTCACTGTATTTTCAGTGTTGAAGTGGCTGTCCCAGGAGGAGTCAGGAGCTGGGGCTTACCTGGGTTTCAGGGAACCACACCAATTAATTCATTTCAGGAAAATGTGTTTTGCAAACAGCAAACAAAGATCAAAACCCATGAAGTGACATTGTATCTCTGACAACCTTCATTTCTATGGGATATTTTTGTCCTCTGAAACAGAGCTTGGTAGTGATGGTTGAAATAGGGTGCTTCTTTGTTGTTGTTGAAACGGAAAAAAGCAAATACTGTCTGCAATCAGAATTTTCATTTGGGGTGGGGTTTTGTGGGTATTTTTTTTTTTCCTCAGTAAGCTTAAGGATGTTTATGGGAAATTACCAGTAGGAGCTACAAAAAACTGTCTTGTTATGTACAACTTGTCATTTATATGTGTAAAAGTTAGCTCTTTGAGAAATGCTTGTTGTTTAGGTCTGTTCGTTTTAGTTTTGTTTTCCTGGGAGCCAAGTCCATGAATAAAGAATCACAGGATGTTTTGAGTTGGGAGGGGCCTTAAAGATCATCTTGTTCCAACCCCCTGCCATGGACAGGGACACCTTCTACTTGAACAGGCTGTCCAAAACCCCATCCAACCTAGCCCGGAACATTTCCAGGGATGGAGGAGCATCCACAGCTTCTCTGGGCAACCTGTGCCAGAGCCTCACCACCCCACAGTCAAGAATTTATTCCTTATCTAAGCCTGCCCTCAGATTGCCCTGACCCATGCACAGGATGTCACACTTGGCCTTGTTGAATAATAAACCTTTGTGAGTTTCATTATACTTTTTAGATGAGATTTTTTTTCTCAGAATCAGTCGTGATGGCAGCTGCTGCCCTCAGATTTCCTATTACAAACAAACAAAACCCCAGAACTTTTGGTTCAGATATTCGGCTCAGTGCTCAAAGAGCAGCTAGACAAACTCACGGAGGAAGAAGCTGTCTGTCAATATTAAATGCAAAGGAAACACCTCTGGCTTAGGAAACTCCTGGAGTGCAAAAAATCGGTTTTGGAGAGTAACCTTGGACTGTACCTTCATATGATTTCCAGGTGCTTGTATTCCTTCCCATACACCTGTTCTCAGTCAGTGCTGGAAACAGGACAATGGATCTTTTACCTGCAGCAGTATCTCAGGTTTTTGTCCTCATGTTTTTATTCTATGTCATGAAACCACAAAAACTGTGTTGCTTCGAAAATGTTTCTCAGCAGCAACACACCTGGTTTTTGGGGCTACTTCGGGTGCAGAACACAGCAGAAAATAAACCAGCTTGTTGATATGGTAATCCACATGACAAAGTTTGCATATGAAATAAAAAAAAAGAGAGGGTATTGAAACAGAAAAAAGTGGTGCAGTTAGGTACACCCCAGGTAATTCTGGAAACTGTCACGTTTTGGAAGTAACCACTAACAATTAAAAAGACGTGAAAAAAAACCTCATGAAAATCCCTTAAAAGCTTAGTACTAGTTCACAAGTTTCATTAAACAACAGTCAGAGCAGTAAACTATTTGTGGTTGGCTCTGGTTGTAAGAGCTCATTTGTGGCTTGACTTTCTCCTGATGGAATTCTTCGTGAAAGCTGCTCTCAAAGGCAGGAAAAACAATGGGTTAGTTTCATATACCTGATTTAATCAGATTGCCTAAATTACCATTATTCACTGCTGCCAGGGAATCAGAACCAACCCCACATCCTTCTCCTCAGTCCCAGTCATTTTGGCATCCACAGTGTTTGGAGCAGGGAAGTGTGAAAGAAGCACGTGGTAGCATCAGTCCAGTGGAAAGTTTAAATAAATGGTTCAGGCCACTGCAGCACTTACATGGGGTCATCTGGCTGTAGAAGTCTTGGAGAACTTTAGAAACAATCAGTGGACCCCCAAGAGGTTGTGACCCCCAGCTGTGACTTCTCCAGCTCCTTGGTACAGCCGCTGTCAGGACAAAGTGGGAGTTCTTCGATAGGTTCAATTTGGCTAAAGAAGTAATGAGCTCTGTGTTAGGGAAGAAAAGGCCTCTCTGCAGATGCCTAAATAATCTGGTTGAGCTGTGCTGAGAGGCTCTCGCCCTCACCTGATGCTCTTTGGGTTAGCTCTGGTCACACTGATGCACCTGGCAGGGTGTATTTGCACCCTGTCTTATGGTAGCCTGCCTGGAAAATATCCCAGCTGTCAAAACTAAACTTATACATCATTCCCTTTTGGGTTTTTTTTCCCCCCTAAATTTTATACTTGAGATTTCACGTTTGATAAGTGAAAAACCATTTAATCAAAACACCTTTCAAAAAAGGAAACTACAAATTAAGAAGACATGCTGCCTTAACAAATGTCTTCAGTTAATTTGAACCGGACAGCTGCTTGAGGAATCCCAGAAGGAAGTAACAGAAGGCTATGCCTATTTTTCACCAGCAGCCTCCAGGAAAATTTACCAATTTTTCTATTATTTATTAAGGTCTTCTGTGTTCTTTTATAGAAATCTGCCCAGAAGGAAGCAGGACTCAGCCTCTGCCTCGGATGGCCCAGGCAGAATCGCGTGCTGCGTTTGACATGCTGGTCCCTCAGAGCCTAGGAAAAGCATAAAGAAACTTGAGATGTCCTGAAGGAATGTGGAAGACATCATGTGCCTTGGAGCTTGGTGAATTTCCAGCAAAATTCACTTTTGCTCCAGATTCATATTAATTCCTCAAAATCTGCCAGTTGAGATACTCTTACCTAAGAAAACTGGAGGAAATGGAAAATCAGGGTAGACCAGAGTCACCCTTGCACACAGGGTCTGAGCTACTTGAAAAGAACAGCTTTAGGTCTCCCCGAGAACCTGGGGGAAATGTCCACAATGCAGAGCAGCTGTGAAAAGCCAAGAACATTATGGAAGCTGTGTTAACAAGGGAATAGGGAGTAATGCAGAAAGTCCAGGGGCTTGCAAATTAATCAGAGCTGGGCAGCAGGTTAAGAAAGCTCACAAGGATATAAACCAGAGCTGCTCAAATGATTTCCACCAAGAGCTGCTGGACAGATGCAAACACTGCGAGGGGTTGGGTCATTTCACTTCCAGGGGGATCTCAGGTTATAGGGGAGTGCTGGGGAGAGGGAGTGGGATTTGCAGCACCGAAGGGGAACAAGGGGTGATGCTCTGGGGAGGTTTGTGACATGGAGCTCCTGTATGCAGGGCACAGGGGGGATGGAGAGGGATTAGATCATGTAGGGAGATGGACAAGGGAGAATGGCTTTAAGATGAAGGAAGGTAGACTTAGATTTTATATTAATTTCTTCCTTTTGAGGGTGGTGAGGTCCTGGCACAGGGTGCCCAGAAAAGCTGTGGCTGCCCCATCCCTGGAAGTGTCCGAGGCCAGGCTGGATGGGGTTTTGAACAACCTGGTCTGGTGGAAGGTGTCCCTGCCCATGGCAGGGATTGGAATGAGATGATCTTTAAGGTCCCTTCCAACCCAAACCATTCTGTGATTTATGGGGCTGAAACAGGATTCAGAACATAAGGGTAACCTGAAGCTGCAGGATTTGAGAAATAAACTAGTAGATGCACTAAGAAAAAACATAGAAGATTTGAATTAAAAGAATTTGACACAATACTTTCCATGCTGAGTCTCTGTTCAGACTGTGCAATGTAGGATTAGTAAATCTTATTCATTAAAAGCAGAATTGTGTTATTTAATTTCCAATTAATAGGTGTTTTTCAGCCTCCTAGGCAAAGACAACAGAGTAACTGGAGACAGAGCTGCTCATGCTGCAGACCAAGTTGCTTTAATCTCTTTTAAGGGCGTTCCTTACTGACGCAGCTCCTTGTTCCTCTGTCTGCTTACGCCAGCTCATGGATCACCACAGTGTATCCACATTTCTAAAATACATGGTGCTTTGCCTGAAACCTTCTTAAAATTAGCAATGGATGAAGATCATCTTCAGATCCTGATCACTGTTGCTCATTATATGGAACATGGAAGAGGGGAATCTTCTTTTCCCTTTGCAAAAACATCACATCTTTGGGGAAGTTTGGTGGTTCACTCCACTGCAGTGCTGTTCTCTGAATCCATTGTGTTTATCCATTCTGAATCTGTTGCACCTCTGGAAGAGGCAGGTGGAGGAGGTAAGTCCAGGAAGAGGAGTTTGAGAGGCAATAGATCAGGGGTCTGGGTCATGAAAAGGAGGAAAATGGAGAATGATGAGTAGAAGCATGAAGTGGAGGGAGAAAGAGAAGGCTGCAAAAGGAGGGAAAGGCAAAGATACTCAGTGTGATCTGGGAGGATGTGAGAGCCACTGGAGCTTGGCAGAGGGTGCACCTGGCAGAGGACCCAGCACTGAGCTAAAATGCAGGGCACAGGGAATCTGCAGAGCCTGTGATCTGAACCATCACGTGCATCCATTGTCTTCTGCTCAGCTCATGGGACTGGGCTTGGGCATCACCTGGAAGGAGGCTGAAATCATGGAAACACTTCAGTGTCAGGAATTGTTGTGACCAGGAGAAAAGAATGGTTTAGAAGAGGCAGGCAGTTTTGCTTCACAGCACAGATAATTCTGATTATATTATGTTTTCTGGTTTTGTTGGCAAAAAATCTGACAGCATGAGACAACAAATGGCTTTTAACTTATTGTTTTTTAAAGATCTCCCCATTAAATCTGCATATCCTTGGAGCCTGAAGAAAACAATCTGATGGAGCAAGGGGGAAGAAGGGGATAGAACAGCTGAAAATCTATTTGCTAAGTCCTGCAATGGAGAATATATATTTTAATGTGAAACAGTGATGACAAGGGAAGCTTTAGACAGCTTCAAAGCAAACGCATCCAGTCAGGCAGTCCTGCAGGACTTCAAAACCTTGCATGGAGACAAAGCTTTTTGTACATCAGAGCTTGAAATTCAAATCAAGCAGAGAGCAAGCCAAGCCAACTTTGAGCATTTTGCATTTCACTTGATGTCCTTAAAGGCTGCAAGAGTTTCTTTATCATTTGCTTGCATCCCATGCCATTTTCCCCACTGTTTTGCAGGTGTTTCTTTTCTCTTTTTCTTCCAGTTTCATTGAGTGGTTACACAGATTTGTGGTGTATCACATGTGTTTTTTAAAGCTTTTGTTCAGTTGGATTCTCCTTCCCTCCCTTCAGCCTCAAAGGCAGATTTACAGGAATCTTTCAGAGATATGACACTGCATTATTTTAAAAGCTTTGCTCTTCTTATCTTCATGGCCCTGGAGGTCACAAAGAACTACGTGTGAGGATAAGCATCAGGTTCCCCAGCATGGAATAAAGTCAGACTGGATTGCACAAAACACTTTAACACATAAATCCAGATACTCTTTTCAGTGTCTTGCCTCTCTCTTATCACTGATGAGATTTCCTGAATTTATTTAAAAAAAGACAGGAGGGGAGAGTGCCAGGAAGAGCGAAAATATCCCCAAACCTCTATCAAAGGACCTGAAATAACATTTTAATTCCATCCAAATAATGCTGCTTCAAGAGTAGCTCAGTAAAGATATTTTTATGTCAAAAGCAGCAATGGAATTTTGTTGCCTAACTACTGACAAGATTTATATTTCATTAATGAATATCCCAAAAATCATCTAATGTAGGATGTTTTGAAATTAAGGGCAGAGAGGAAATTACATTTGCTGTTGTTGAAGGAGCAACTGGATATTGGAAAATTGTTGCAGGCTTTGCTGGATTTGATTCAAAGGAATGGTTACAGCTTGGTTCTCCATTGCCCATGTTTTATCTGTAATTTCAGCCACGCCACCTTTCTCATGTGCTGCTGCAATTAAGGAACCTGGATGTTTTATAACTTGCAGTTCTGGCTCAGCTCAGCTGTGCCAGAGATGGGGAACTGGGAGACTTTGGGTATGAAACTTGGCTTTGGCCAAATCCAGAGACAACTGAGGTGACTGGAGGGGTGGCACCCCAAATCTTGGTTCCCAAGGTGCAATATCAGAACCTGCACCAGCTGCCTCCCTGGTCTTGGTAGGATGAGACCCAGGTGGTTGATTTAGCACCAACCCATCCTCTTCCTGGGACAAATAATACAAACTGGAGAAATAAGCCTGGTTTTGCCAGTGACACTTGCTACTCTGCAGGGTACCAAGGGGCTGGGTGGCACTTGGGGGGCTTGTGGCTTCCCATCCTGGGTCCCTGGGCATTTCAGCACCCCTGCAGTGGATGGGTGCCACTTACAGCCTGGCAGGGAGTGCAGAGAATGGCTTGAGAAAAGCTGTGCCCAGCACAGGTGAGGGCTAGCTCTGCCAGCCAGATGTGGAGGGTTAAGGCAGGCAGCAAGAAATAGCTCTGCAGTGATTTAAGCAAGACAAAGCAGAGGTGCTGGTTTTGGCTGTGCCTGAGGAAGATGAGGTTCATTTGGCCAGCAGTCACAAAATATCTCCTTGTGTTCCCCTGAATTTCAATGTTCTGTCTTTCACAGAGAGTTCAGTTTGTCCCTCTCACTCCTGACCCTGACATCACCGGCGTGCTTTTGATCTGAAGCCAAAATGATGCTGTTCCCCAAGGAGAGGCAGCTACTCCAGGAGCCCAGGTAAGGGAATGAAGTGGGATTTAAGAGGCAATGGTTTCAAACTGAGAGGGGGCAGGCTTGGATTAGATATCAGGAAGAATTTCTGGAATGTGAGGGTGCTGAGGCCTGGCACAGGTTGCCCAGGGCAGCTCTGGCTGCCCCACCCCTGGAAACGTTCAAGGGCAGGTTGGATGGGACTTGGAGCAACCTGGTCTGGTGGAAGGTGTCCCTGCCCATGGCAGGGGGTTGGAACTAGGTGATCTTTAAGGCCCCTTCCAACCCAAACCAGTCTGTGATTCTGTAACACTGACAGCCCCTTAGGCTCTGAACAATTCCTCCATCCGTGTGGTGGACACCAGCTGTGTCCCTAGGAGAGGCTGGCATTGCAGATACCCAGCCCTGGGCTTCCTTTCTCTGATGAACCCTGGAGTCTGTCGCATCACAGGCTCACACAAGAGCGGATGGCACAGGAATCCTCTCAAATGTAACAACTTTAATGGTGGCATTTGCAGTAAAGTGTGACAGGAGGGTAGCTCCCACTGTGTGCCTCCAATTCTGATGCTATTTCCAGGTCAGGACAAGAGAATGATCTTTGCATTTTGCTCTGCTGCATAGGTCTCAGCTATTTGTTGCTTCCATAACCTTAAAGGTCTTTTCTAACCCAAATGGTTCTCTGGTTCCTATGATTCCACTGTACTGAGTGGTGTCTTTCTGAGGGACAAGGTGTTCAGCCAGCTGTGGAGGACTGGTCCAGCATCTCCTCTGGGGTTGTGTCTGGCAGGCAGGAGGGACAGGGAGTGTTCAGCTGTGGCTGGCAGAGGTCCTTGCTGAAAGGCAAAGATACAGAGAGGGGTAAAAGCAGCCTCCTGCCACTCACAGGAGTGATTCCTGCCTCTGGAGATACTGGCTCTTGCTGCTCCTGAGACCACAGGTAGCAGGAGCTTCTCAGCATCTTCTTCTGAGCAGAGCCAGGTGAACCACTGTGCTCAACATGCACCCAACAGAGAAAGTGCTGTTGGACAAAGAAATTTTGGTAAAAAAACCTTTCGCTTAATTTTGTATATTTTTGTTTAATTGTTCTTATGGCTTTTCTCAATAAAGGGCAATTACAAGTTTTGGTTAAATTGACTATAGAATACACACCTAGCTGGAGATGCTGTTAGTTTTCAGTTTGGAGGTCTCCTCAGAAACTACTGAAATGCTCTGTGGAAAAGCTAAAAACCCCAAGTAGATTTGGTTTTAAACATCTGACCCACAATTAACATTTTGGCTTATTTTAACAGGTAACACAGAGGCCCCAGGCTATAGGACTGCTGGTTGTTTAGTCTGGAGAACAGGAGACTCAGGGGGCACCTTGCTGTTCTCTGCAACTCCCTGAAAGGTGGCTGCAGCCAGGTGGGAGTTGGTCTCTTCCCTGAGGTAACAAGCGACAGGAGAAGAGGAAATGGCCTCGAGGAGTGCCAGGGGAGGTTTAGATTGGATAATAGGAAAAATTTCTCCATTGAAGGGATGTCAAGCAATGGCACAGGCTGCCCAGGGCAGTGGCAGAGTCACCATCCCTGGAGGGATGTAAAAGATGTGTAGATGTGTCACCTGGGGATGTGGTTTCATGGTGGGCTTGGCAGTGCTGGGTTAATAGCTGGGCTCAGTGATCCTAGAGGTGTTTTTCAACCCTAATGATTCCATGATTCCATTATTCTGCAATTTCCATGTGCAGTGATTGAGGACAGGGTATTGCAGAGCACTCTGGAGGTATGGGCTGGCTTTGTAGGCACAGAAGCATCTTATGTACCAGAATGTGGCTCTGTGCCTGTGAGGGAGGAGAGAAATTAATTCAGGTGCTTCTGGAGCATAATCTCTGTGCCCATGTAAAGCCTTAAATGTTCTGTGGGATGCTTTAGTCAGCAGTAGGAGCAGAGGACTCCCTGTGTGCACAGGCGAGGGTTTAAGCTGTCTATAACCAACAGGGGGCATTAGGTTTATGCTTATTAAATGTGTATTTCTATTCCTAGCAGAGAAAAGTCCCCGAGTAGTTTGATTGAAAACAGCAGGATGTGAATCTTGTACCCTATAAAAGATGCAGGATTCAGTTGGGGTTTTTTTCCAGAAGATTTAGGAACTGTGTAAGTCTGCTTTTCTTTAGGTCTAGCCTGTGACTATACTGAGACAAAGATAAGTGAGATTGATGTAATTAACAATCAGATGATTTTTGCATGATTTTCAGCTCAAAAGGCACTTTAAAAATATAAGTGTTTCTGGTACAAATTAGTTTGTATTGATAATTTCCAGTTTCCTAACCAGAAATTAATGTAAGGCTGTAATTATATCTTTCTGATGGAAATGAAATTCAGCAGTGCACAGCCAACTGCTGCCCTTCGTTATGGAGAAATCCTTGCCCTGAATTATTTGATTACTGAATGCAAAGGACTTCAGTGAGGAGCTACAGTGCAAGCACAAATTGTGGTCTTTGGAAATGAAAGTAATATTTATTACAGAGATAATTATTATGGCTACAACCACTCATACTCCTGTACATGGCACTATTCATATACACATTCCTTTTATATCTGTATTTTGTATTCACAGCACTGACTGTAGGAGCAACTTTTTCCTCTTCACACATGGAAGTGGAAAACCGTAGCCTGCTCTGCACTCCTGTCACAACCCAGCAGCTGGAAAATTCTTTTAGGTGCAGTGATGTCTACAATCTGTAGTTAACTTGAGCTGCATTTGGAAACATGGAAATAGATTAAGGAATTAGATGTCAAATAATTAGGCAATACAGCTGCGAACTGCTTTCAAAAGCAATGTCAAAACAAATTATTGTCCAAATGTTCAGATGCTCTAAGTTTCAAGAAGTTGATTTAATTACCTGCCTGATGTAAAAATGGGTTTTACACCACCCAACAACTTCTTCCACAGTAAAGTAACAGTTATAATTTTGAAATAAAGAACTGATCAACCTCCAGAATTTGCAGGGTTTTTGCCTGGGATACTCTGAGCAACTCTTAGTCCCCCACTGTCACAGAAGAGAAATTCTAATGGATCAGTAGCACACAGTAACTCCTTTCCCCTGAACCCTCTTCTAACACCTGTCATACAAAAAATAAGCAAGAAGAGCTTGGTTCATTTTTATCCAGCAAGAAGTTGCTTGGAGGAGGGTTGGATCCAATTAATCAGTGTCTTGACTCTGAGGGACACCTCATCCTAAGACGTTTTCCACAGTCCAAAGGTGCTGTGATACAAGGTCTGTAGGCTTCAGCCTGGTCAGCCACCATAAACAGAAAAGTGTCTTTTATCTTATATTGTTTACCTGGCACGTTTGGAAACACAAGGGAAGGAACCAGATCACCCAGAAAGATTTTCTTTTTTTCTTTGAAAGTTGCTTGGTCAGTGCCCTGGCACATCCTTCCTTCCCTTTTACACTTCTCATTTAAATGAAGCAGAATTTAGTGTCCCTAAATACCTAACTCAGGCTGAACAACATTTTAAATGGGATCTCATCTGCTGGGCCAGTTTGTGTAAGTGGAGAGTTGTGTTACTCTGTGTATCCAACAGAACAGCAAATTAGGGACACCTTTTCCATGCTAATCAATTAGTCATGTAAGATGTTCCTGCTTTCCAAAGAAGTGCTGGAGTAGCAGCTGTGTCACTTGTTATGAAAGGTCTGTGTGTCAGCAGATTCTGCCTCTATGTTGTGTTTTTCTGCAGAGCCAGCAGCAAATCCTAATAAAACTTAATGTGAGAAAACATTGCCAGTGAGGTGATAGGTTGAGATTAACTGCACTAAAAAGAGGCAATTCCATGCTAAGTTTTTTCAACTTCTCTGAGGAGTCACTATAATAAACACACCAGTTTAAGGGCTTCTTTCTTGCTCCTGTGAAAATCAATACGAAAACTCACACAGAATTAATCTAAAAAAGAAAAAGCAGCCAGCCAGCCAGCACTCATCCTAAACCCCAACAGCTAAACTTTCTGGCTTTCCAGTAACACAAGTTCTAACAAATATATTTAAACTCACAATTAGCCCCATGCTGAGCTCTAATGACAATTTCTTAAAAAAAAAAAAAAAAAAGAAATTCAGTTGAGCTAAGCTCTGAAGCAAATAATTTCATTCTCAAAGATAATTTTTATGAGCGAATATAAATAGGTTTAAATTTGGAAAAAAAAAAAACCAACAACTTGTTCTTAGAGCCATCACTGTTATTATAATATTTTCCCCCAAACATATAAAACACTTCACTTAGATTGCCTGTGTTAGACACAAGTGTTGTGTTTAATGACTTTTTCTGGTGTTTGTGTTTTTAAGTACATAAGTTCCAGAAGAATTTAATGTCACCCACTTAACGTCCATCTTTCAGCTGCCAGAAAGTCTTGAGATTTTCTAGTGTACTTGAGGCACAGTCCCCAGGCTCTCAGAGGTGTCCCTGTTGACATAAAATGTGGTGAACACAGTGGACTTTTAGATCTGGGGAAGGTTTTTTTTCTGTAGCTCCTGCTGATTTCAGAAGAAGCTCCAAAACTGGCATAGTTCTCATGTGGAGAAGGGTCCAGAAAAGGTGTCATGTGTGGGAATAACCTGTACCACCTCTGGGAAGGAAAATGAAGTGTCTCACTCTGCCACGGGCACCAGTGGTGACTGACCAGTCTGTCCCTGCTCCTGCCAGTGCAGCGTTCCTGTCTGCTTCCCATGTGTGCTACCACCTGTGGAAGGACAAAAATATTCATCATCCAAAAAAAAAAAAAAAGAGCCATGATCAGAGCTAGAGCCCCAGATCCTTGAGTCATAGGGCCAGACACTCTCAGCTTGCCCTTCTTTAGCAAAGAAAAGCTTCTTCACTTGGGAATCCCCCAGAAAGCCTAGAAACGTGGTCAGATCACCGCCTGTGAAGCAATTCATGTCTTGGAGCCTGCAGGAAGCCTGAAAAACAGCTCTGATGCAGAAAATGGCTCCATTCTTCAGCAGGGTGCTTGCTCTCCTCTCATCTCCCATGTGTGGCCATGGCTCCAGAAGAAGAGTGGGGGTTATTTGCTGCTGTTCCTTTCACACTCCCCTGTTTCCCGTCTGCTGGGATTGTGACCTTTGGGGTGCAAGGGGGGATATCATGCTGTTTGGGGCTTCTATCAGACTCAATCCAGATTATTATCCACCCTTGACTGAAAAAATATCCCTTTCTGCTACTAGGATAGCATTTATTTTTTAGTTTCCTGCCCCTCTGGTGTCAAGGATTTATTGCTGGTTCAATTAGTCCAAAGACTGCCCCCAGCGTGGAACCCTGGAGCCAAGAGCAGGGCTTTTTAAGTGTATTGCAAACTCTACCCAGGAAGGACCTGTGACCCTGTGCAGTCCTGGCCTCTGTCCTGGATTTCCTCAGAGCATGCCTGCAAGGATGATTTTGGGGTAAAAATTTAGGGTTAGTCAAAAAGGCCAAGAGATGCAGAATGTGCTTCTGTGACGTGTTCTTAGGTGTGATGCCTTGGGCACCAGGTGGACACTACTTCAAATGCAAAATGCTTCTTTTAAGATAAACCAGTGGATTGTTCCCTCTTCTGAATCTTTTCTGTGATGATTCAGCTATTGGCAAAAATAAGCTGAAGAGTACAATGTTGAAGAACTGTCATCCCATCTTCACATGATTGCTATTTCAAGTCTTACCTGTTCTGAGTAAAAATATTTTCCCCTTAAAAAAAAACAAACCCAAAAACAACAGCAAGAGGAGAAGGACACGAGTCCATTTTTCTTGGTCTTCTGTAATTAATCCAATCATTTTTCTCTGTGAAGGCTCCCATTAAATTATTGCTTCCTATCGACTTATTTCTCAGGATGAAACCCTGGGAGAGGAAGTTGCCACGGACTCATTAGAGCCCCCCGTGATTAACCTTGGTGCTGATGTTTGCTGTCCTTATGATGGAAGAACATTTCCTCCCCTTATTGCACACATTTTTGACTACTGAACACCAACCATTTCCTTTTCACATCTGGCTCTGACTGTGATTTACCCTTGTCCCAAACATTGCTTCCTGGGCATCTCTAAGCTGCCATCCTGTGGTACTGGTCACACTGGGGTTTTAGGTTAAATCAGAGGACTCTTCTCCCCTCCTTTCCAAGGAGGAGTTTGAGATTTCCACTTCTTCCCTCCTGAAAGTTTCAAAAACATGAAAACTTTCACTCTTATCACTGTATGCTTTCCTGCCCACAAATGTGCTGCAGTGTGTGTCATGATTTCCTCTCGGGGTTAGAATTATGAGCTCTGTACCCTTGAAATGGAGGGAGTTCCCTTCTTCCAGGGAGAAAGTACACACGAGTCTTGGTTTGGACCTTGCAGCACCTGCCTGATGCTGTGATAATGGACTTTGAAAGTTTTGATGCTGTTCAATTCAAGGTGTTATTTTAGGTCATTTCAGAAGCTTTAATGGCTCCCTGTGACTGCACAGCTGGACTCATGATAACTGAAGCACAGACCTTGCAGGTGAAGGAGTATGAAAAACAACATTAATAAAATGATAATGTTTTAAAGGCTCTTTTCCCAAGTGTCTGATTCTGGCTTAAGAAAAGGCTGTGGAAAAGAAAAATTGGGTTTCTAAACACTCCAAAGGGAGGCAATGCCCATATAATGGTTGGGTTGCTTCTGCCCTTAGGTCTGTGCACTGCGACACGGTCTCCAGTTACACTCCCCACAATATTTCATGTGTGTGTGGTATAAACCTCCCCCACTGACTTCTTCTGACTTGTGTGCACCTTTGGCCTGTAATATCTTTGGGGTGCTCGCTAGAGAAAATGAAAGCTATGAAACAATAAGGCAAGGGCTATAAAAAGTGTCATGTTAAAAGCCAGCAAGAGCTGTTATCGTTAAACCCCCTGTTAAACAGGGATCCTCCATGAAGCCGTGCAAGTCATTCAAACCTAGAATCTCCCACTGCCCATTCTTCCTAAATTTTTCGTAAGCTCATGGGGATGCACAGGCTGTGGTCTGGAGAAGTGCTTTGCTCTCGCAGCTGTAACTGAAGCCTCCAGATACTGAACGCATAAACTTCTGCTGAACTGGGACTCCTCTGCTAAAGGATCCTGGATGACTCAAGTTGGACACTGTGCTTTCCCTGACCATTTTGACCTTAATCTCCCTGTGCCCCAGTTTCCTGTCAGATCCTGGTATGACGAAGTAAAATGCAGAAGATATTCAATGGTGCCTACAAAGCACCAGCAGATTAGGGATGAGCACCACGACAAAAAAAATTAATCGTGCCATTCTCGAGCAGAGGATTGGCTGGGGTCCCAGGAATGTGGCCCAGGGGCATGTTGAATGAGAAGTGTAAAAGGGAAAGGCTTAGCCACTATCCATGCACTGAGCCATCCTGAGTGCACCCCAGGTGCTCCATGCACAGGGAGCTTTAATTCTTCCTAATTCCTGTGCGTTTGACTCAGCTGAATGCTTTTGCCTCCTGTAAGTTCTGCATCCCTTTGCTTTGTACTGCCAAAGGGACTAAGGGACAGCAGATCCATAACCTCCAGGTCTAGCTGTCCAGACTTAACTTGCCCAGCACAAGAGAGAATAAAGAATTCTCGTCAGTGCCAAATTAGAATCCAGCGAGTACTTTGGGTCTGAGGTTTCATCAATACTTGCTATCAATTTTCATACCAGAAGCAGCAACTTTTGTCAAGTTTTTATTGATTTCCTGTCTGCCAAAGTGCTTTCTCAAATTTGTAATGGGGTAAGAAGCAAAACCCCAAAAACAAGGAAGGAAAGAAACCGCAATTTTTTATTTTTAGGAAAGAAATGGCAATTTATTCCCTCCGCCGCTCTATTTTTTGCCACTGAGGTATTTTTTCTGGTATCATCAGCTGCTGCCACGAGCAGAGGTATCTCCTCCTTTCTGAAGGCAGTGCAGAAATGCACTGATCTTATGCCATCCCCTCAACATCTTTCAAACTCAGATTCCACCTTTATGGTGAGCAGGATGATGGGCTCAGAGATGCTGCTTTGCTTTCTACAGATTTCTAACAACCCTCTCCCACCCCCCAGTTCTGTGGTAGTGTTTTTGGAGCCAGTAAAAAAAAAAAAAATTGACCTTCTAGACCTCCCTGCTGAGGAGAAGAAAGTTGCAGTATGAGCTCCCCTTGTCCCACTGCAGTTTCTGACAGCAGGTGTACTTTACTCACGGAGAAAGATTTATCAAGGGTCTCATGCCTCCTAGCAGAAAGGTCTCTTCTGTCACATTCTTTGGCTTTTAAGGAGAAAACTCTACCTGCTTTTCCACCATTTAACATCCTTCAAATGCCTCTGGCATCTGTTTCCCACTTGAGCTGTTGTTACAGCAATACCTGTAGGTCACTGGAAATCAAACATTGCTAATTTGGAGTTCGTATGCACAAATCACATTGCTTATAACCAAAGCTTGCTGTCATCTTGGTGATGGTTTTTAGAATGGGAAGTCTTCTGTGTGCACCTGGGGTATGAAACAGCTCTGAGCCTTACCAAGGGTATCCCATGACTCAGTTCTGCTCACAAGATTTTTAGACCTACGCGGGTGAGTCTTGTTGGGTGCCCAAGGTGGTCCCAGGGAACCTGACTCACCTTGTTACACACAGCACAGAGAACAGAGGAAATGTGAGTCTGCTCAGCAGCTCGGGTGTACCAGTGACTCAGGCTATTGGATTGGATCAGTGCCTGACCTGTTTATGCTGGTCTCTGTCTCCCTCCTCTCCTAGGAGCCCTGGGAGAGGTGATTCTTCAATTAATAAATTCACAGAAGATACATTTAAAGCTCTGTGCTGTGAATAAGAACCAGTTCTGAAATGTTTAATAGTCCCTGAAGTAAAATAACCCTCTCCTGTAGGTTTAGATTCCAAGGGTCAGCTCTTCACCACATGCAGCTGAACTTCACAGTGTGTGCTGTCCCCAGTAGCTGTGGGAGTTCGGTGCTTGCCCACTGCCGGGTGGATGTGGGGAATTGTGCCTTTTGTAGAAATACCAGAAAAGAGGTAAACTGCCCTCTCTGGAGAGCAGGTCCTTCAAATTTCAGAAGAAAAGAAATGGTGAAGCAGAAGAGGCGGGAATTGTGATTACTTTGGTATAGCAATGTGCTCATTCCCTTTTTGCCATTTTCCTTTCAGGAAAGGAAAGCTAGTTTCTTCCCTTAAAGAAATAAAGTTTGCAAGACAGGAAGAAAGAAGAACTAGGAATCCTCTGATCATCCATCAGGAATGTTGTTACATTTAGCTTAGACTTTTTGTTTTCTTTTTAATGTTTAACAATTAATTAATTCCTTAAAATTGAAACTGTTTTTACTTACCTATTCTGGGGCACAAAAAAAAAAAAAAAAAGGCAGTTTGAATCACAGTGGATTTTCTGCCACATTTAAGAACAGCTGGTTGAGCCTGGGGTATTTTTGATGTAGAAAGAAGCTGCCTAGTTGCCTTTTTTTTCCTACTTACACTGACCTCAAACTTTCCTGACAGTTTCCCGCATGGTGGCTCGATGCTGTTTCCAAGCCCAATTTGAAGATTCCCCAAAGCAGACAAGAGTCTCTTTGCAGTTCCCAGTTTGCTTTCTTTGTCAGACTCTTCTTTTCAAGGTTATCTTTAGCCTCATCCAGCATTCCAGGAAAAGAAAGAGGTGTCCTCTGGCGTTTTTTGCAACCTTGATATAGAAACATCCTACCACATGTCCTGCCATTTCTATCTGACGTCTCTGACATTTAAAGATCTGTTTTTGGAGCTTGTCTCTCTCCACAACCTATTGTTTAATTAGTGCCACTGGAAATACAGCAACAGAACTTAACAGTGGGATCTGAAGTTGAGGAGATGGAGCAGGGAGGATGGAGTGACTCTTGGGCATGGCTGCCACATCAGAATAGAGAAGATTAGTAGAAGGGTGAACAAGAAGGGGTTTGATGAAAAGTTAATGAAAAGGGGCGTGGGAGGGCAAGTAGCGAGTCTAAGTTTCAAAACAAGGTTGGGAAATGAGTAGAAAAATTCAGATTGGTTGGGATGGAGGGAATTGGAGAGCAGAGGTCCTGGCAACACTGTCCAGACCATTTGCCTGTGCACAGCTGGTTTAGGTGAGCTACAGCGCACTTGAAACAAACAAAGGTGTTGCCCTCAACCCCCCAATTACCGGGAGCAAAATTTCCCTGTAGCTCGGGGCAGCGCTCAGCAGGAATATCTTTTAAAGCACTCCACTCTAAGGAGCTCTGAAGATGCCAAACTTGGGGGGAAACCAAGGAATGTTTGACAAATGAGTGTGGTTCACCTCCCAAACGTGTTTTCTCTCAGCATGCCCAAACTGATTGTAATTGAGCTGCTCCTGATTTGCATTTGTTTAAATGAAAGGAAAACCAGACATTTTTCCAGGGATAGCAGTGCTGACACCCAGGAAAGAGCTGCTCCAGCAACAGCTCCTGGTGTGGTAGAGATTTTAAACTTTAAGCAGTGGAGTGCAGGTGACCTCAGTGTGACTTGCTGGAACCAAGACTCAAGCACAGGAAGGAGCAGGTGCTGCAAGCAGGATGAAAAAATAAATAAATTGATTTTTCCACGTGGAATGATGCCCTCTGGGAGAAGCACTGCTGCTTGTGCCAACCCGGGCAGGAGTGTGCGGCACACCGGGATGCGCTCTGAAGAGCCTGCTCCTGCTCTGGACAAACACTGAATTTTCCATGTCTTAGCTCCTTCTACGATCCTTTCCTGTCTGCAGCAGCATGCAAAATTAGCAGAGGCAGAAGCAATAGGCGGAGAAATTCCTTCCAGGATTTTACTGTCCATAGCTTTAACTGTACTGTCCTAATCAAGAAGCGGCTGGAGGGAGGACGGCGGCTGGGTCAGGGGTAGGGCAGAGCTCAGCCGGGAGCTCGGGCGTGGCGTCTCACGGCACTGACTCACCTGCGCCGCTGGGGCTCCGGCGCAGCAGAGCCGGGTCCCTGAACGCAGTGCGAGAAAGGAGGTCTCCAGCCCCAAATCCGCCCCCTGTTGCCTCGCACGGAGAGAGGGGGGAATCCTCCAAAAAATATCTTGACGGCTTCAGGCGAGGCTGGAGGCGTTTTACGCGTTACCTCGCACTGTGCGTTTCTCTTCGGCGGGCCAAGTGCGGCCGCCTTCCAGTGTACCACACAAGCGTTCCCGAGCGTTCTCCCTCAAACCCAGCC
>VZRQ01009876.1:631319-844945 GCA_013397975.1 Machaerirhynchus nigripectus
GCCGCCGCCGCTGCCGCTGCCGCCGCGCACCCCCGGCCCCCGAGCCCGGCGCTGCAGGATGCCGGGGGGCAAGAGAGGGCTGGTGGCACCGCAGAACACCTTCCTGGAGAACATCGTCCGGCGCTCCAGCGGTGAGAGATTCCCCCGCCATCCATCCATCCAGCCATCCATTCGCCCGCCCGTCCGTCCGTCCGTCCCTCCGTCCCTCCGGCTTCTCGCCCCGGCGTTGCCACGCTGGTGGGTGCGTGCCGAAGCGGTGCCTTCAAGGAACGGGATCCGCTCATCCCCTCGCGGTCCTTCCCCTGTCTCCCCGCGCTTCTTACATCGCTATCGCTACTGCCAATTTGAACCTTTTCCCATTTTTTTTTTTTTTTAATGAGACAATAAACTCTCATCCTCTCCGCTCATCGGGTCTTATTTACCCTCCCTTCTTGTTCTTTAGTTTTCTACTAATTAGCACTAGCAACCATTTCCATTCAGGGGGTTCAAAGTTTTTTGCAATTCTGTGACGCTTTCAAGTCTGTGGCAAGGGTACCGGGAAAGCCGTGAGGGAGTGACTGTGGTTTGGACGATGGTAATCCTGTGGCTGGGCAAATGGGTAAAGAATTGTCTGCAGTTGGTCATTTACGGCTCCTCTGTTAGGTGGGTATTTACAGGGCTAGTTCAGGACCGTGTGGGATCCGATGCTGCTGGAGTTAATTTCCCCCTTGCATCCAGTGCAAAGCACTGATCAAGAGCACTGTACACAGCTCCAATTAAAGTTACGGTATGTTCGCAGCCCACTGTCTCTTTGGGTGTGCTGATGTAGATGCTGCTTTAGGCTAGTCCTGTGCTAGTTAAACACGCATTTTTTAATGTAGTTTTTGCACTGGCACATAACTACTGAGACATAGGAGTGTTTGCACAGAGCTCGGCTTTGGATTTGCTAAAAGGTAACTCCTTGGTCAGCCCAAGTTTAGGGCGACCCTGCTGTGGGGAAGCACTGCTGTGCCAGTGTACACCTGGGGACAGGAGTGAGAAAGGTGGGCAGAGCAGAGCACTGAGAAGAGTTGCCACATTTAGTATTTATCAAGACGTCAGTGGGGTGTGAAATCATGTTGAAAAGTGTTCCTTTCCACCTTTCCATGTTGCACAGTGCTGGATGTACCTCACATTCATACCAGTGTGGTCTGGTGTGCTGGCTTGGAGTTGATCTTGACGGCAGGTAGTGAATTGGTGATTCATGGATTTTCCGCATGAGCAGGAGTGGGATGAGGAGTCAGAAATTCTTTTAAAATGTTGCGTGTTAAAATGCCAGCTTTGTATTGAGCCATCAGCCTTTTTTGGGGGGCTCTCTCCCTCTCGTGTTGCCTGTGTCAGTTCTGTGGTCAGCAGCTGACTCCCTGTCCAGCCCTGGAGCTGCACAATCTCCCAAGAGCTGGTTTCCCGCAATAGTGTATTTATTTCCCAGAATATTAAATGCAGGCTTAATTAACAGGTGTTTATACAGCACTTTCCCTCTGACAATTTCAAAGTGTTGGGTGGAATTTAATTACACTTCACGGCTCCTTGTGGAAGAGGACACACTGAGGCTTTCTCTACCTGTTCGTCTAATTGTGGCATAAATGGGGGCTTGGGGCATCACAGCTGATTTCCCTAGGTCATGCAGCATGTCGGTGGCAGGGCTGGGAGCATGGTTTGGGAATGCCATGGTTTTGTATCGTGCTCTGATTGAATCACACATCCTCCCTGGTGCAAGCTCAGTAAAGCTTTGAGATACCAAAAATTGGAAAAGCTCAGAAGGCTTTCGAACATTATGCTTTAAAAGCACGTATCCCCTCCAGTTTTTAACCTGGTCTAATTGAGGAACATAAATCATGCTGACCTGGTCATTCATTCTGCTTTTTCTGTGCCACTGATGATGTCTAAGCGTGATGTTAGCTAGAGAGGCAAATCTTCCCTATTAGACTCAAAGCAGAAAGTAGATTGGGAATTTTTATTTAACTCATGTAAGTTGTCAGTGTTGTGAGCTGAAACATGATTTAATTCTTATTTTTGTCATCCAGGACATAGCCTTATTTATCCTTTATAGAAATAGTAATTTTCATTGGATTCGGGACTGTTTAATCCAAACTTAATAGTATACAGTGGAGCAAATCTGGTTCAAGTATCTCCTGCCAGCGCTCAGTAGAAGACAAGGATTTGGTCTGCTGACTGTCTGCTGGGTTTGTTTGGATTCACCACTTGGATTCACCAAGTCCCAAGGGATTTTTCATTGACAGTTAGAGGAATGGGATGAAGGAAAGACTGATGATTGTTTTTGAAAATACATCCTCAGCATCCCCCCCAAAAAAGCCTTGCTGTCACCATTCCTGGTTCAGGAGCGTTGAGATCTGTCACGTTTATGCAATCCCATTGCACTTCTTGATCATAAATGTTTTCCTAACAACCAAGAGAAGGTTTGTAGATACAGGTAATAACTTCTATTAGGCTACAGGTACTGCTGGAAAAAATCAGGCAGGTATTTCAGCAGATAGGCTCTTCTTCAGGTGAAATGGAAACAGTGGCTTCAAAATGAAATGCAGATGGAGACAAATTACTCAGAGTTACCAGAGATGGATCCTAACAGCAAAATTTATAGACGAAATTGTAATAATTTTAAAATGTGGAAAGTCAGAAGTGGGAGCGGGTGTAGCAGAACACCATGAGCAGGCTTGGTGTGGTGTCTAGCCTGGTGTTAAAAGCAGTCATATATTGAATTTTCATCATTGTTTGGGCACTTTCTCTTTAGGAATGTTGTGAACCCTTCCTTTTTACCCCAGCTTTGGCTGCTCATCAGGTCAAAACTGTGGGAGAAGCGCTCACGGTGTGCAGCCGTAAACGAAGCACCCAGGAGCTGAGCAGAAGGGAACGGGGTGGCTGTGAGTTGGGGTGGCCGTGAAGTGGGGTGGCCGTGGCTCTTTGCCCTCTGTGTTGGAGAGTGGGAGAGCAGGGCTGCCCTGCTGGATGCCCCTCTCCCAGCCAGTGTCTTTGGGAAGGACAGAGCAGCTGTCAAAGCGGTGGAGAGGTCCCACGGTGTCTCCTTGCCTGGGGAATGTCTCTTTTGGAGACAGCTTTACACCTCGGAGCTTGCAAAGTGTTTTAAGTGTTTAAGCGTTTACTTTGGTGTTTGGGCAGCATCACAGGTTGCAGGTGCTTTCCAGAGCTTGGGGGGGTGCATGGCAGCCTCTGCTTTGCAGGTTCTTTGCCCACACCACGGCTGAGCTCCAGGAAAGGAGAGCCAAAGCCTTCGGGGAGCAGCGGGGTCTGTCCTTTGGGCTGCTGTGGCTGGTAAAAGGGACAAGCCCTGAGGACACACAGACCTGTCTTCGGGGTAATCTCAGTGCGCTCTCTGCAGTCTTTTTTTTTCCTTTCCTTCTTTTAAAGCACAGTGAAAATACATTGAGGCTTATCTGAGGCTCACAAAGATTTGATACGATCTCGCGACAGCCTTGGCTGTGCCCTAGATCTGAAGAGCACCAGGTGTTTTGCTGAGCTGAAAGAAGAGGTGTTTTGTGAGAGCACTGGGCTAAATCACATTAAGGTGACTGCCTTTTACTGCCATTAGTATTTGGGACGTTTAATAAGGATGATCCTAAGGGCAATGTTCTCTCCCAAGATGTTCTCAGCAGTCTGTGCCCGTTATTACTGATATTATTGTCTGCTTTTCTAGTGCATTCAGAGTTCCTACTGGTACTGACTTCTGCTCAGCATTGTGGAAGTGCAGAGGGTACAGAATTGGGCAAGTGTCTAGATCAGGACTAGGATTTCTGGACCTGTCCCATGGGCAGAGTCATCCAGCGAGTTGAGCCACATGTCTGCCCTGCCTTCACAGATTGTATCAGCAGAAAAATCAGGGGTATGTTAATGGCATAACGTGCTTTTATGGTAGAGCATGAATTTGTGGAAAGGGTAACTCTGGGACTTGGCAGCAATCTGCAATAAAGACTGCTAACAGTTTGGAAGAGGGGATGAATTTAGGGAAAAACTATATATAATCTTACCTATATGATAAAAGTCATCATTACTGGATATTGTTTCTGTTGCAAGCTTCCTCATGAAAGTGGGTCTTCCACAAATGCATTTTGACACTGGGATGAAATCTTAGCTCTGTAAGACTTACATGGGAATTTCAGCATGACTTTTAATGAACCTAACATTTAATTCCTGGCCTTTTTCAGCTTTATGCCATGTTCCTAAATAGCAGTTCCTTTACACAGACCTTCATGCCCTGCTGGGTCCCTGTGACTGATGGGTGAAAGGATCAGACCTGTTCGCAGGTGACTGTTGTCAAGGCAGGTTACCTAGAAAGGGGGGGGAAACAAGTGTCACATCTGTCACAGTAAGACACCTTTTAAATTTTTATTCCAGTGGTATTACAGATAAAATAAGTGTCTCTTGCCTCTTCCGTTCTTCTTACTAGTGCAGGGTTCCTGTCTTACAGGCAGGGACGTGGGATGTGATACATGTGGGCTTCTCTCCCCTATATTAAAACAAGCTGCATTTTCATCTGGCACCAATTAAATTGCACATGCTGCAGAGAGAAAGTTCTTTAAAGCAAAGTCCTTCAAGTTTACTGGGTGTCTATCACTTGGGATCCCCTGAGAAGAATGCAGAGCTCAGCAGTTCCCTAATTCCCTGCATAAAAGCAGGATGCACCTTGGGGTGAAAGTTTCCACCCTCCAATTCAGCTCAGAAGTTATTGAAGGGATGACCAAAGAGCTCCTGTCATTAGGGCTTGCTTTGGCATTTGAAGGCACGGGATTCCTTCTGCAGTCTCTCTGACTGCAGGGCGGTTGCTGACACGTAAATCAATGCAAAGTGGATTTTTACACTGACAAGCATTACTAGATGACATATGTGAGGAGTTTTCAATTGCAGACGCCCTGTTTTCCTTGCTTTTCAAGTGGGCTCGCTGAGCGCAGACGGATGAAGCATATCTGACTGCTGCTGAAATTGGGGGAGTTCTGCGGGGTCCAAAACGTTTATTTTTACTTAAAAAAAAAAAAAAAGTTATGGAAGCTCTGTGCCATTTTATTAATTTAGAAACTTAAAGAATGCCATACTGTTAGCTAAAGGAAAAGCTGGATTTCCTTGAGATATGATCAGCTGCTTTGTGGTCTTATTTCTAATTGAGGGTCTGATCTTTGTTCATTCGTTCGTTCCTTCCTTCCTTCCTTCCTTCCTTTTTTATTATTATGTTTAATTTTCTTAGTATTTTTTTTTCTTTCTTATCTTTCATTCTGTGGGTGGTTGGAGAAGTGTCCATCCTCTCCTTTTGGGAGAAGCTTGAGCGCTGCTGAGCAGTTGCCACAAGAGGTCACTGCAAGAGTTGCTGCATTCCCAGGTTAATATTGAAACCTGAGAGAAGGGAAAAAATTAAATTGATTTTATTTTTTAAGGAAACATTCTGATTTTCTTATTGCAGTTGGAAGAAGTATACAGCCAAAGAATAATGTCGGGAAGTGGAAATACATTTAATTAGCCTGTTTTGCGGGGTGCTGTCTGGTGGTGAACTGGGATTTTGGGTTATTCTCCTGGATAGCTGAAGGAAATAGGATTTTCTGATTTGATAACATTAAATAATAGAAGATTTTGGAGCTGGAACTCTAATAATCTGCTTTTCAGTTAAAAAAAAAGGACAATACTTGTTTAATCAGCAGACTCAGGGGGCTGGCTATTATAAATGCTAAGCCCTGGGTATCCCAAGTGGCCAGGGCCTGACTCCACACCCGGGAGGGGTTCTGGGACCAGCCCTGTTGAAAGCTTTGCTTCAGCCAGTGGCACAGAGAGGAGAGCACGGGAAATGCAGACGATTTTCTGCCCAAACAGAGTTTTTTTTGAGAAGCAGCCAGGCTCTGTGGAACTGCAGCCAGGACTTGCTGCAGGCTCGGTGTTTGCAAGAGGAGCCCCGTGTCTGAACAGCTCCCGTTACCACAATTTTCTCCTCTGGGAATGTGAAGCCAGCACTCTCATTTGTATAAAGCTGGAAGTCTGGATTCTGGTTCTCCCTGAGGGTGCCTGTGTGCCTTGAGTGAGAGCTACAGCGTGCTCCAGTTTAAATTTAGTCTCAGTACGTCTATGTTGTGTTCTGCATAATTTTAATAGAGAGCAGATTCAGCAGTGGCATTTAGATGATAACCAGGATAGGTGAGGGTTAGTTTAATTCTAGCATAAATGGATGTGTGGGGGAGAAGCTGTGATCAGAATTGTATGAAATGTCATTTTTCAGGTAATTCATAGAGATACAGTCATGTCCTTATTGCCCCATGTCCTTATTGTCCCCTCTTCCTGGGGTCAGTGCTGTGCCACAGTAAAGGCAGGGGCTGTTTGTGGGCTTCCACATTCCAGATGATTACAGTTAATTTTCTTAAGTTTTCAGGAGGTAAATTTCAGGCAGACTCTTATTTTTCTCCTTGAGCTCGCTTGCTGAATTGCTGAAAGCTGCTGTGTTCCCAGCTGAGTGCCTAACATGTGGATTTAATATTTCACCCAGTGCTGGATTATTTGTCTTCTGTTTTATTTGAGGAGCACTTTTTTGGGGCAGGAAGTGGATAATTTCAGCATAGTCAGTGTGGTGACACCTTGCACTGGGTTTAACCCTCGTTGCATCTTCATAATATGAGTATTAAATAAAGACAACACTGGCACAGAAAGGTGACGTAAAGAGTTGGTCCTCTGAGAGGTTTTTTTTTCAGGCAAGCAACGCTTAATGTACTGGGTAAATTGGATGACACTGATGTTTTGCATGCTTTAAAAACACTGGGGAAATTGTAGCTTTGTTAGAAAACAGCACTGTGATTTTACAGACTGGAGCACAAAGTGCTGGTGGAGGTTGCTGCTTCAAGAACAGAGGTTTGTCTCTAGCCCACCCCAGAGCTGGAGGGATGTTGGTGCCTGTTGAGGCAGGTTTCAAGAGGGCTGTGCCCTCCAGAAGGGCTTAGGATCTCCCTCTGTATTCCATGGGGATGCAGCACATCTTGAGCATGTGGTCAGAGTCACCACAAACAGCACCGGGCACTGTCAGCGCCAGGACCTGCTCAGGAAAGCTAAGAAAATTAAAAAAGAGAACACCCCTCCCGAGTACACACCCAGAGGAGCAGCACCAGTTTTCCACGATGCTCTAAACAAGTCTGCAGCAATATGCTGACCCTGTGTAGGTATGAGGAGAATAAGCTGACAGCAGTTGAAGTGGTTTGGGGCTTTTGTGTTAGCAAAAAAAGGGCAATGTCCAGATTTTTCACAGCCCCCGTGAGGTCTGGGCTGCCTTTGGTCTGCAGTGGAAGGGTGGGAGTTCTGAAGGACAGCTCTGTGTAAAAGTTGTTAGAGGTAGGAATTTGTTCCTAGATGGAAACACTGGTTCTTTTTGTTATTATAATCATTATTGTTGTTTGTGTTCTACTACTACTTTATTTTCTTTACAACGTCTTTTCAGTGGTGACCTTTCTAAAAAAAGGTCAGTTGCCTGTTTCCTTGAGAAAAGATGGAATTCTCAAAAATGGTGATTTAAACAATTTTGGTTACAAGTGGTACCCAAGCATTCTTGAGAAAAGATGATTAGAGACAACGTTTCTCACTTGGTTAAGCATATCTCCTGGTATGATATAGCTGTTCTTGCTCTCCTGTCATTACATAAGATGAATTTTGCACTGCTTTGGGCATTTTGTTAGTTAAAAAAATTGCTCGCACACTGTGTTGTTTTTGTTTTATTTTAATAGCAAACACAAGGCTCAGCACTGTGTTGAGGGGTAGCTACTGCAGGATAGAGTAAGATTAAAGGCTTGCTGCTCTACAGCATAGGCTGCCTTTACACAAAAGAGCCTTTTTACAAAATAGAAGCGTGGCAACAGCAAATGCAGTGCCTTTTAAAAAACTGTTTTCTTCAATTGTGTTTTCCAACCTGAAGTTTTGCTGACTGTATGCCTCTAATACCCCGTTTCCTTGCCATCAGCATTAAACCTTGTAAATAGGAGAGTTATATTAGCTAATAAAAAGCCTGCTGCCTTCCTAAGAGGAATCTGGCAACTCTGAGACAGACGAGTCTGCTGGCAGTCCCTGCTTTCCTTACAGGCAGACGCTGGTGTTCGGAGGCGTCTGCTCAAGGAGCATGCACAACCTCCAGAGTTGTGATTTGGGCTCTCTGCAGTACATCAGAAAGGGGAAAAGGTGGAGGAGATGGTTGGTGGAGGCAATGACATCAAGACAAGCTTAGAAATAATAAACCCTGACCTTTTTATCTGTGAGGAAGTGTGAAGTGGACATGCACTTCCAGTGCATTGGGGAAATCTAAGAAGGATGAAGACATCACCTGAGATTTGAGGATAATCATCCTGTGAGTTTTGAAATTAGCTGCATATAAATGTGTTCAGTACGAGATACCACACCATGGTCATCTGGATCCCAGGTTCCTGGAGTTCCACCATATATTGGATCAAACCAGAGTATGTCAGAGTCACTGTCCTGCTTTCAGCAGTGACCATTGTCTCGCTGACCAGTGGGGAAGCTCCCAGCCTCTGCAGTAAGATACTTGTGAGATTGTGAGCTTCACAGAGAGAGATTTTCCTTTCTGGACCACAGCACAGATATTGCACAAGTTTTAGTTTCCAGAACCTTACAGCAGAATGTGAGCTGTATTTGTGCCCTGCCATTCATAACTTTGGCTATCCTTGGCAATCCCTGTTGTGATCTTTCAGTGAAGTTGTGATGCAATTAAAGTAAATTCATGTGTTCTGGTGTAGGTGTAGTGGCTGCATTCAGTGATGTCCAGTTATTAGTAACTAAACTCTCTTAAGAAACACTTGTTATTGAGAATACCTCCAATATAACATATCCTTTCAAGAGAGTTGCCTGCAGAATCTAGCTCTTGTATATTGGATCCAATGGGAATACAGCTGTGGAGATCCCAGTGCTGGTGTCCTTGCCATGCCCATCACCCTGCCATTTCCAGAACACACGTTGGCTCCTTTTCTTCTGAAGAAGGCACAAAATGCCCCTTTCATCTGCTGAAGACCTGAGCAGGCAAGGAGAGGTTGCCTCTCCTACGAAGGGAGTTTGAACACCTCCATTCTTGGCTGCCCTGTGGCAACTGGAGATGGAGATAAAATGAGGTTTTTTCCAGCCCTTGTCTCTTATACCTGGTTCAGGCAGACAACTGGAGACTGGACAGAGTAGAATTTGCCATAGACTCGTGGAAATCATAACCAAAGACACAACTGTGATGACCTTTCTCAGCCAGGAAATCGTGAATCTGAACTGTAGAAATGCAGAAGTCAGGCATGCAGGTGGATTTAGTCCAGGAGTGGCTGTGGATCCATCCTCATTGGAGGGAACTGCAGAAATGGGCTTTCAGTGAGTAGTTAGTGGTGAGAACATGATTTTATAAAACTATTGTCAAAAAAGAGAGGTTGTCTCAAAGTGTCCTGTCATCCAGTACACAGTTTGGATTTTTACAGCTGGGTGTGGACTGGCTCATGTCGAATTAAATCTGCTTGGAGTTATGATCTGTAACTGCAGAAATAGGGAAGAATTAATTGTGTCTTGGTTGAAGAAAATAATATGGCTCCTGATGAAATACAGGGTAGCTTAAATACAGAGAGTGCTGTGGATACTGAGATTTGGGTACACAGTAAAACCCAAGGGTCAGACACTGACCTGCTCTTCCTTCAATTTTATCAAGTTGCTCAGGGAGCAGCAGCATTTATGAAACGTGGATTCCTGTGGCTTTGAGCCTGCAGTTGGATTTATTGGTCTCTTAACAAGAGGCAAACATTGATTCAAGGTTTTCCTTCAGCTGGAATTGGACACACACACACACACACACACACACAGATACTGGTAGTGGACTTGGCAGTGCTGGTTTTGCAGTTGGGCTCAATTATCTTGGAGGTCTTTTCCAACCTCAAAGAGTCTATGATTCATATTCCTGTGCTGAGCATGGATGAATAAGGTTTACTTGCTTAGGAGACAAGGGTAAAGAACAGAAATCAGTTAAGTACAGGAAAATTCAAGGGGACAAAAGAAAACACCTTCTAATATCTGGTCAAGCTTCTAATACATATATCATGGATCTGATCTAACCTTAAAAATTAAAAATACTAGGATCCACCAAGATATTTCTAGTGTCTTTTTTTCCCCCACAAAATTTATGGGATTTAAAAGGAAAAACAAACCCACAACAATTTATCAATAGCTTGGCTTTATGTTTTGCCCCCTCCCAAGTTTTTTGTGGATTTGATCAGTTTGGTGAATGCCTTATCAAATATTTTGAGACCCTCAGGTGCAAAGAAGTATAAAATCCACAGAAAACAACCATTAAGTGCTGTTTATCTGGCTGCACCACGCATCTTCTGCTGTGTGCTGTGTCCTGAAGCAGTGACGTGGTGGGAATACACAATCGAGTTTGTGTCTGCGGATGGGGAGGCTTTGCAGGAGGGTTATCTGCTCTTGGACCGTGGCCCTCTGGGGAGCTCAGGGATGTGCAGAGCATCCCTGAGTGCATCATGGCCAGGATGTGCCCTTTGTGTCGAGACGTGCGAGCAGAATTTTGGCCAGGGATGATTCTCCAAAGACAATCTTTGCAAATCTAACCCAAGGACTTGCAACCTTGGGTCGTTTCCCTGTGGGATGGGAAATTCAGAGCTGCTGATGCTCCCGGCATCTCCGGCTCCTGGAGTGTGGTGGTGATGGGGTGGCAACCACGGGGAGAGCCTGGTGGGTTTGGGGGGCTGGGGGTGTCTCCCCCTTTCCAAAGTGGAGGTGCTGCCTAGTAACAAAAGGAAGAAACCTCGCAACAGTGTTAAAGTGGTAAGATAAAAAGCAGCTCTTTAATGAAAGCTTTCAGGTGCACAAATACGGCTCTGTGCACACGTGAAAAAGGATTTTTACAATTTTATAAGGTTAATTAATCAGTATATCTAACCAGTACATGCAATAGGAAATTGGTTACCCCAGTAACCCACCCTTGGGTCAGCTCCTTGGAGTTGGTCCAGGGACTTCGTTGCCCTATTTCCTTCTTATATCTCTTAAGTTCTGGTGGAAAATAAAATGTCTTTATCAGAAATTCTCTTCTTAAACATAAGACGAAACAGAATTTCAAGAATGTGTTAGAAAAGGGTTAGCTTATTATGAGAAAGGGCAGGAAAAGTACTAGAAAAAGTATACAACCATATATTAAAAATCTACAAGGCTACAAATATATGAAAATATATAAAAAGCTAAAAAACCTTTGGGCATCAGAGGAGATGCAGGTGTGGGGGGAACATCAGTACAGTGGGATGAGCTCCAGCAAACCCTTTGGTCCCCTTTTAGGATGTCCCCTGAGCTGGGCTGAGTCCCAGCAGAAAGGGCTGTGGGAATCCAGGGATATTTTATGGAATGCTCAGGCTTTACTCCGTGTCTCCTGCTGCTTGTAGCGAGGGCTACAAGCACCATCTTCCTGTGAGCAGGAAAGCAAATTTTTAAAGTTGACACTTAAGCTTAAAGAATATTTGTGATGGATCCTAATAAATGCCTTGAGCTTAAAAGTGTTAGATTTCACAAAATCTAAACTTCTATTTCTCCCATTGGCCGGCTTTTAAATATTTTAAAATCTGCTTTTCTGTGGAAAATTCAATAATCTCCAGATTACTTTTTTCGAAATTCACGCTTATAAAGAAAAAAGATAGAAATACTGGTTTTTTAGTACATGTTCCTTATTCAATAGAATAATATTTGCAGAATGTACAGTCTGGTCACAGTTATAAACACTCAGAGTAGGGCATGTGTAGCTCATGCAAACTCAATGTCATTTTTATGTTAAAATCAATATGCACACCTGAGCAAATGTCTATTGTTGTCATAGCCATTCTTGGGCTATTATGAGGAAAATTTGTAAAAATACCCTTATTTTTTTCCCCACAAGAACTGCTGAAAGGAACATTTCCTATAATTTTTATACAGCAATCATTGTTAACAGTGGTATTTTTAAAGCTTTTTAGCACCAGTGAATGGGACCACATAGTTCCATAGCTGTAGTCAAAATGAAATTGAAAACTAACAGTAAAAGTAAAGAAAACTCTGAAGATTACCATGAGCTACAATTTTAAAACCTCTGCTAAATGAGAGTATCATTTCTGAAAAAAAAAAATTAGGATGTTTTCAGTGTCAATGAACATAAAATCCCTACAATGTTGTGTTTAAACAAAATGGGTATTTCCTTTCTTTGGAAACGCCTTGCTAACAGCAGGGATGGAAGAATTAAATTATTTTAGGACTAACTCGTAATGTGTTGGTGCCAGTCCATGCATATAAACTGTAGGCACTGACTGAAAGAACAGATGATGGAAGCGATATTTAAACCTGAGTTCAGCCTCCTAGAAATACTCCCTGCCCATATTTTGTATTTACAGCAGTGGGTGCATGTTATCAGGATGTGCCAAACCCACCTATTTGTATTTTTAGTTGACTGCCACTGAAATTCATAGAATCGTAGACTTCTTCATTTGGGTTGGAAGGGACCTTAAAGACCACCACCTGCTATCCCAGGTTGCTCAAAGCTCCATCCAACCTGGCCTTGAACAATTCCATGGGTGGGGCATCCACAGCTTCTCTGGGTCACTTGGTCCAGTGCCTCAGCACCCTCACAGTAAAGAATTTTTTACCAGTCTCTAATCTAAACCTGCCCTCTGTGATTTTGAAGCCATTCCCCCTTGTCCTGTCACTCTGCGCCATTATCAGAATTCCCTCTCCAGATCTCCTGTAGGCCCTTCACCTGTTTTGGATCGTCTGAAGTCCCTTTGGCACCTATCAGCTCCCAGATTGTGCTAAATTTCCACGTGGGCCACTTAGTATCCATACTCTGAGATGTGGTGTGGCACGTGGTGTACCATGAGATGGGGTGGGTGCAACTCACCCTTCCCCAGCGGCTCCCGGCGCTCTGTCCCTCATCCCAGGGATGCTGGCTGTGTCCTGCAAAGCAGACTCAGACCTGCCAGGAAGAAAGAATTACTTATCTCAAGCAAAAGAGTCATCATCAGCTTTGGGCACGCATACAGTTCAGCATTTAAAACTCAGTTTGCAAGTTCATTTAACGTTGCTTTCAAGATATGTGTAAAATCAAAATAAAACATGGTATCTTGCCCAGATGTTGTGAATAAATGAATGCTTTCTAAAATGTTAAAGCACAGGGGCTTATATCAGTATTTTGTGGTGTAAGAAGCTACTTGCATTACTAGGAGATACCCTGTTTCATCACAAATTCTTTTCAGATGTCCATTTGGATTTCAGTTCCCTCTGAAACGTCACGATAGAAGTTACTGTCACGAATAACTCTGCATCTGCCGTGTCACACAAGGAGGATTTCATTGTACTTTGCCACTGACAACAGCCCTTTCTCTCTTTTGCTCTTTGTCCTTTCAGAATCCAGTTTTTTGTTGGGAAACGCCCAGATTGTGGACTGGCCTGTAGTTTATAGTAATGACGGATTTTGTAAACTCTCTGGATACCACCGAGCTGACGTCATGCAGAAGAGTAGCACCTGCAGGTATGCCCACTGTGTGTTTGCTGCCACTTGGTGCACTTGGAAACTTTCAGTCTGCTGGGAAGAACGGTGAGGTTTTGGGAGAAAGGATTGATGTAAGAAAGGCACTGTTTTGCAGATGTTGAAGTCTTAAAACAGACTTTAAATGGATGAATCTGGTGACGTATACATAATTTATACATGGTGAAGCACCTTGAAATTTATCCTGGCTAGTATTGGTGAGAGTATACTCTAGCTAATGATCCAGTGAAGATAGAGTGGGGGTTTAGGTAATGCAGTTCAAAGGCACTTTTGCTGGATTGTTCTGAGTTCTGCTGTTACCATGCCAGGAGGCAGCGGGCTGTTCTGTAGCCCATGCTGGCCCCTGTTATTAAGCACACACACAGAGCCCAGTAATGCACAAAGTGCATCTTTATTCCCAAGAGAGTGATTAGGCTGCTGATATATTTACTCTAAGCATTGCAGCTTTATGGCTTTTTTCTTTTATTGGTGGTCTTTCAGGAGCGAGCAGCTGTGATTTGTGGCTGGACGTGCATTTGTGCCGTGCCTGCTGCATCCTTTAAAAAGAGCTGCTTTTGGGGGAGGACTGGCTCCCTGATGTGTGCGAATGTGTGTGTGAGCAAAGCAAATGAGGGACAGAGGCAAGAAGGGAGGGCTGAGATAAAAGTTGGTGTAGGTTTTCCCTTTCTGCCTTCAGGGAGCAACCCATTCCAGGCACTGACAGAAGATGGAATATCTGGAGGTGTTCGAGGCCAGGCTGGATGGGGCTTTGGGCAACCTGCTCTGGTGAAAGGTATCCCTGCCCTTGACAGGAGGTTTGGAACCAGGTGATCTTTAAGGTCCCTTTCAACCCAAACCATTCTGTGATTCTGTGATCTACAGTGATAACTTCTGGGAGATGATGCTGCCGTGCACTGGTGATCAGCTGCTGCCTCAGCTGGCAGGGTGAGCCTGTCCCTGGATGGCCATCACTGCTTTCCCCAGAAAGCAAGGTGTGCTGGTCTGTGCTCGCTGCTCCCATCTGCAGGGAAGAGGAGCAAGTGGGATCTAGGGTTGCCCTGTGCAGCCGAATGGCCTCTCAGGGGCAAGAGGCAGGAGATGGGCATGTGCTGTTGAAATGAAATATTCATTCACACAGTAGCAACAGAGTCAATACACTCCGTGGGGCTGCAGGAAACAGCCTTATCACATCTCCTCTGGAGACACATACACACTTCCCCCTTTGCTCTCTGCCATCCTCTATATTGCATTGTCTATGTTTGCTGTGAGCCAGCACTTTTATAGCCTGTGCGCATTAAAATAATTACAAGTACAGAATGGGATTGTAGGAAATTGTTGAGGAAGTGAAGGTTTAGCAATTCCTGTCTGATAACAATGCGTGTGTGCTTCAAATATTGAGTGGACCGAAAGATTTATTCCATCTGGGTGCTTGTTTTGAATGTGATAATCTCCTGTTACCATTTCTAAGGATCCTGTTTTGACAGCATTCAAACAGATCATTCAGGTGAATCATGCAAATCGAGGAGGAATTACTGTGGAAAATGGAACTGGTAGCAAAGATTTTGCTTTTTCTTTCGTCTTCATTCTAGACACCCACCTCTGGATTTTGAGGGGAGCCCTCTCTACACTCAAAGCATGACCAACACTGTTGTTTCTGGCTCTTGGACAGGTTGGATGGGGCTTTGAGCAACCTGATCTGGTGGAAGGTGTCCCTGCCCATGACAGGGGGTTGGAATGAGATGATCTGTAAGGTCCCTTCCAACCCAAACCATTCAGGGTTCTATGAATTACATGTGCAGTGTGATGTTTCTTGCGTGTTAGGAGACATTCCAGATGTGAGAGAGCTGGACAGATTTTGGATTAAGTGAGAGCTGGACAGATTTTCAGTATGGTTAACATGGAACAGGTAGCTTTCCAGAGCAGCTGGAGCTGCTCTGATGAGAGATATGGAGATGATTTGTCTTAAAGGCCAGTGGTGCCTGCTTAGACTACTGAGCAGAATGTCATTGGAGGTTTTTTTGATATCTGGGGCTATTATTTATATATTTATTATTTATATATTTTTTATTTTTCTGAGTCAGGCTCCCAGTCCAGTTTTGCCCAGATTATGTTATGTTACATAAAAAATTTGCTTTATATGCAATGTTTGCTTTACTGCTCTAAGACAAGTGCTCTGGGCCAAGAGTTCTATGGTGCCATACCCTTACTGCAGGTTTTGGAAAGGTCTGCTTTTCAGTGCCAAAAATCCAACCAAATTAAATGTACAGATACAAACCATGTAAATCTAGCCCCTGGTTCAAGTTGTTTTTATTACTGATCATGAGTGTGATAAAGGACAAATTGTAAATATTGCAATGTTTGATTGGTTTGCCTCAGTGCCTCAAAATAGTGCTTCAGTGCACTCAGTGCCTCAGGCCTTTAAGTGCCTCAAAATCATCTTTCAGCCATACTTTTCTCCTGGTGGTGCAGTGAGGATTAACTATATTCTCTTTCCCACCCCATCCCCTATATTGGGACTGTGCATATGCCATGTAGGTGTGGCACTCATGGACATGGTTTAGTGATGGACTTGGCAGTGTTGGGTTAACAGTTGGATTCAGTATCTTGAAGGTCTTTCCCAACCTAAATAATTCTGTGATTCTGTGATTTTGAGTCTCAGATGGTCTTGCCTGATACAGATCACAGGGAGGGGTGGATCAGCTGAAGGCTCTAGAGGTGTGAGTGATTTTTGTTCCAGCTCAGGCAATGAGTTAGTCCTGTGACAGGTTGGTAATTCCTTTGATTTTGCACTTCTCTCATCTTTTTAATCAGCAACAATATGCCCACTTGCAGGAAAATCACTAAGAAATCCCTGAGTACGAGTGCCAGTCTCCTTAGTTTCACAGGCACTATATAAAAAGCACATCATACATAGAAGTCAGGCTATACTGGGTGATGAGTTGATACGTGTTTTTCCTGAGCTCACATGGCACCCAAAATTGCACGTGTAGCTTGGGCTGATACATAGAATAATTGGTATAAGTGAGTGCTAAAATGCGTAGAATTTTTAGATGGAAGAATTTTCATTTGCTGTGCCAGGTGAAAGTGAGCTGGCAGTCCAGGAGGAATGGGCATTTATCACTGAGATGCCACTAACCTCCATTTAACCAAAAAAACCCTGCGTGGAGATGCATCAGTAGGTCAGCCAGCATCCAGGAGAACCACTGGTTTCATGCCCAGTTGTCCACAGACATGACCATGTGTGGCTTCATGAACACATTGAAAGAATAAACAGCTGTAAAACACTAAGATGCAGTTTAATGTTGCAGGTTATATCGGTGTTTTCTAAATATTGCTGCTTTTCAGTTAAGGTCTGTGATTTCATCACGCCTTTGGAAGAGCAGGCACCCTTTAGTGTACCTACCCTGGCTTTTGACACTTGGCATTCTCTCTGGGCTTTGCTTGCCTTTCCCTGCACATGAGATTTTCACAGCCACTGTTCCCACTGAAACACTTGGTCAGCATCTCTGCTCTCCTTTGTTTTGATTTACTGCCCTGACAAGTTTAAAAAAGGGATTGAAAAAGAGGTCTGCAAGTGAAATCCTGGCTCCAGGGAAGTTAATGGCAAAACTCCCCCTGTGTTTAAAGAAATGGCATTGTGCACGGTGGGTACAGCTGGACTTGAGAAAAGCTAGATTTGGTGCTGGGATGGCACCTCTGTGGCCTGATTTTTGTGTGTCTTTGCAGTGCCAAAGCTGTGCAAAGAAACCCCACTGAGGATGCCAGTGGGACCCACAGAGCTGTACCTCAGAAATGCCTGCTCTTCACCTTGCAGAGTTCCGAAGCTGTTGATGTGTATCCGTGTCTGCTGTTCCTCCCGGGTGGTTGTTTGTCTCTTGCAATTGGTACCCTGAATGCTTCTGGATGAAGAGAGCTGTAAATTGGGTGTAGGGTTGGATGCCTTCTGTGCTTCACTTTTCCTGGATAATTCCTCTCAAACAGCTGTTACTGCCCTGCAAACCCATACCTGCTCTGCTGGTGCTGCTCTGCATCCTGGCAAAGGACAGAGGAGCACCATGTGAAACTTCAGATGAGGCTTTTCTGTGCCAGGAGATGCTGTAAGAGGGAGGCGGGAGCCCAGGCTCTTTTGGGCTGACAACTGGTCATTTTAAATGACCACTGGTCTATTTTAGAGGTGGAGAAAATATCTAAGATTGTGCCTTTCTCTGTGTATTTCAGCAAGTCTTGCTTCTCTTTGATAAGTGTGTTTTCTATGTAGTAAGATTCCCAGTAGCAGAGTGGTTTTGATATTTATGTCTTGTACAGTTTGCACTCAAGGCATTTGACAGGCACTAAATAACAAAAAAACATATGAGGCAGAAAAAGACAGAGTGATTGACTGAGGAAGTAGGAGTCCCTCCATGTGTACAAAATAGGACAGACTAAATTAAATTAAACTTGTGATAAGCAAAAAATCTTATATAACTTGTACAGTGAAAGGCTCTGAGGTTCCTTTGGTGCTGTTAAAAATTGCCTTCTGAAAAATGTTTTTATTGTTCCAGAAGCCTTTAAAATGTCTCTTTATGTGTGAATATAACATGAGATTTGAGCATTACAGGTTTACTGCAACAATAAGCTGCCTGTAATTTAAAACATAAAGTTGATTGATCATGTTTAGCAGCACTAACTGGTATCGTCCACCCCTCATCATCAAGTAGGATTTGTCATTTTAACACTAATTAATGATGACTTTCTGTATTACAAGTCATGTAAAATCAAGCACTTCAACAAATTCTTGCTCTTTTTTCCTTCAGGACTATGAGAAACGTTATTTTAAGTCTCAAGAAAACAAAAAAGAGATGCATCAGTGCGTTACAAAAAGCATAGATTAAAAAAAAAATCAAACTTTTTGTTGTCATCTCATGTATAAATGTATAAAAGGTTATCAGCTGAAACGGGGAGAGAAAGGCAGGTTGAGCAGTAGGCTGTGTTCTGCATGTCCTCGAGACAGCTGTGCACGTTAATGATGATCAGCACATTAATGAAGCCTCGTGCCTGGGTACAACCACTTCCTGCCATCAGCTGCTGTGGCGGCGTCTCCTTTGCAGGGCTGTCCCAGAGGTGGCAGTTTTGCCCCGCCATTTATGGAACCACAGAACCATTTAGGTTGGGAAAGACCTCTGAGATCATGGAGCCCAACCACTCCCCCAGCACTGCCACCTTCACCACCAAGCCACGCTCCCAAGTGCCACATCCACGTGTTTCCTGAACACTTCCAGGGGTGGTGATTCCGCAGCATCCCTGGGCAGCCTGTTCCAGTGCCTGACCACCCTTTCAGTGATATTTTTCCCAATGTCCAATCTAATCCATGGCCGTGCCTGGGTTACCAGTGAGGAGGCACCTGTAGTGGCATCCAGATGTTGCAGCCACTCTGATGCCTCCATCACCCAGACCAGGCAGCACTTTGTTGTGGGAGCAGCTCCATTGCCTCCCTGGGCTGGCTGTGGAAAGATTCATGGTCTGGCCTTCTTTGAGTACTTTAATGCTTGCCGAGCCACTAACCACTGGGTTGTTTTATTGTTTCTTTCAGAGCAGTAGACATAAAATAAATGTTTATTGAACTTTTGGAGGTCTGTTGATCAATAAGAGAAGCTGCACTGAAACCACAGAGGCACTGATAGCTTTTCCCTTTCATATTCTCAGGGTTGTCTGTTGTAGGTTTCAGCTGAGGCTCAAACTGTTTGTGAACAAAGAGAATGGGGGCGAGGCGGGGGGAAGTCTGATCAATTAAAAGTATATTAATCCAAGTGTCCGAAAGCTTTTATCTGATGTTCCATTTTCTTTCAGTTCTGTAATTGGGAATTTGCACAGAGCAGCCTTCACTTATTTTTAATCCAGGGGAGAATGACAATAAAAGCCTGGCTGTTTCCTTACAAAGGCTGTCAAAAGTCAGGTCAGGGGGCTGGGTTTGCTTACACCAGCTGGAGGTCTGACCTGGAAAAGAATGCAAAGATGAGATGGTCGAGTGGCAAGAAATAGCAGAGTTAAAATTACATTTTTCTATTCTCATCCTGGAGAGGGATGAGTCTCCAAAAGCTTTTCAGTATTTTCCAGTGAACTATTAAAGAAATGCAGTATACAGTAAGGAAAATGAGGGTGTATTTGGTTGTTTGGTAGTAGTGCAGACATAGCTACACATTACAGTCAGTGCTCCTCACTGTTTAAATCCTATGTCTATTTGTATTGGTATTTAGTAAAACAATTCCAATTATCATGTTGTCCCAGATGCATCTTGACAAGATTAGATTTGCAGCCATCGGTTCTGCCACCAGCTTTTACCTGTAGTAGCTTACATTCCTCCTCCAGAAGGATTTTCAGGAGGATTGGAGGAAATTTGGGAGATTTTAGAGGTTCTGTTCAATTTTCTCTGTTTTGACAGCAATACTACCATGGCCTGCAGCTGTGGTGAGAATGGTTTCATAAGCTGTCAGCTCTTTTTCTAACCATATATCCCTTAAAGATATACTCAGTAAAGCACTTAATGAAGCATTATGGTGGATTTATTTGCAGTCATTTACAGAAAGAAGGTGGTCATGGTTACTCACTATTGTAGGTGTCCTTGTGACACTCTAAATATTTAAATGGAGTGTAAATCATAATTAAACCTTGGTAGATGACAGTTCATAGCATCTTCAATGCTTTTGCTATTTAAGGTGACTGTAACCATGTTGTTGCTTGTCTAGAAAAAAAAAGCGATTTTTGGTTTTTTTTCAGTTTTATGTATGGTGAACTGACAGACAAGAAGACCATTGAAAAAGTCAGACAGACTTTCGACAACTATGAGTCAAACTGCTTCGAAATTCTCCTCTACAAGAAAAACAGTATGTATATATATTTGTGAGTGGTTCTGGGAGTGATAAAGCATATTTAAAGCATGTAAGAGACTGAAATGAATTTTCATTTTGACATATGGGTAAATTTGGGGCAAGATTTGGAGAAGAAACAGGTATTTTGGTTGCCACAGCTCAAGAAGTGAGCTCTCTTTTGAGGCCGAGCATTCAGATTGCCAAGAATAGTAGTTGTTCCGGCTGTCTCTAGTCTGACTCCTTCTTTCAAAAATATATTTAGTTTTGAGGATTGTTTCCCTGAAGGGAAACTGACTGGGTTAAGTGAAAAGAAATCCTGAGTGAGGTTCCCCCACATCCCTCAGGAAACTCCCCCATGCCTCCGCAAGTGAGAACCCAGGCCCTGGTTGCTGTGAGTGGCTGCTCCCGGCAGTGTTGAGATGCCTCCGTGGTGTGTAAACCAACACGTACGAGCTCCGGGGAGAGTACTAAGCCTGGCACATAGCCCAGGGATTAGTTGGAAAACCAGGAACTTTCATAGCTTGATGAGATTCAGGGGCTGTGTTCCTTCTTCTTGGTGGCATTGTTTGCAGGAAGTTGCCAGAACCAGAGATTTTCCTTGTTTTGTCCGGACCACGAGCCATTCCAGTCACATTCTCTGTCCCGGGCAGTACTGGCTTACCAACCTTGGAGCACATTCTGAGCACAGCCCGTGCTGGTGTGTGGCCTCACGCTGCACTTGTGCAGGGTGGGCAGATCTGCTGAGCTGGTGGTTGCAGTTCCAGTTGTTGTCAGTGGAAATGAACTGCCTCCTCCACTAGCACAGACCGTCTTCCCAAGGTAGAAAGCCAAAACTCAGATGAAACATGCTCCAGAAAAGCTGGTTCCTCTGCTCTGAGCAGAATTAGTCCAGTTGACTGGATCGGTGGCCAAGAGCAGTCCAAGACCAATCCTGACGGAGATGTTGTCTTCAGTTTGGCTCTCAGTGCCCTTACAGGGTGCAGGTACTGTGGGGCTGGGGATCTTTCCCCCTGGTTCACCTGCCTGGAGCCCAGAATCTGAGGCCATGCTGCCCCCTGCGTGGGCTTGGATGCTGGCATGGGATTACCAGAGCTTTTCCCTGCATGCTGCGGTTGAGGGAAGGGAATGTTGTCCCTCAGGAAGAGCTCCCTATGCCTGACTGCCCCATTTCACTGCACACTCACCTAAATCTTAAGTGACATGGAAGGGAGCATCCTGGACACCTCCTCTTATGCTTTACCTCTGTCTTCCCTTTTTAGACTAAATCTTCCCGTGTGGGCACTAAAATAGTGGGAAATGCCTTTAGAGTTCTGCAGTTCTGCCTGCACCAAGGCATTTTAGCCAACATGGTAATTAAAGAGAGAAGCCAGAGCAGCTCTGAAGTCCAGCTGTTCCTGCAGGTGCCCAGGCGAGCCCTCCAAATGACCTCTTTTTGGTTCCTAAGCATACGGATGTGTCTGTTCTACAGATTTTCTGCTTCTCTTCCTGTTTTCCTGTGCAGGCCCCAGGATGCCCTCTCACATCAGGGGAATTTCCTGGGACAGTCTCGTGTTGGGTATCTTTGCTGGTGGTGGTGCCCAGCACTTCCATGCCCTGTGTCCATGTGATTTCCAAAGGGGATCCCAGAGACCCTGTTCTCTCTCCAACCCTGGCTTCTCTTAGTAAATGCTGGGGCAGCTCTTGCTCTAGAATGGGCCTGAATTAAATTCCTTTCTATTTTATTTATGCATAAAAAGAGGAAAGTCTTCTCTTGGTGACTTTCCCGTAACAAGGCAGATGATTTTGCTTTGGGTTGTGGGTTGTCTGCTGGAGCTTGATGATGCTGCAGAGATTTATTGAGCTGCAGTTGCTTTAATAAAATCTTCACCTTTGCCCAGATCTCCAAGCCTACACTTTGCAGGCTATGCAGGATTACAGGAGGACTTAATGGAAAATTACTCAGTATTTCTCTCCGGGCTTGAGTCACTTCCCATCCATAACATCTCTTGTCAGCTTTCTTCTCCATCACCCAAAGCCCAGAACCTCAACCTGTCACTAATGCTACCAGGCTCCCCTCTCGGCTCCAGCTCAGCAGCTGTGTGCTCAGGGTTTGCTTCCACTTGTCATACTCTGAGCCTTGTGGAAGATGGTCCTTCAAGGAACTGCCTGCTTATCCTCCAGGCTGAGTATTGGAGCAGAGAAAGAAATAGAGATCTGTTGGTGTGAAGGTACTTCTGCAGAGTGTAGGTGGTTACTCTGTGGAAGGGCTTCTGTTTATCACCTACATGAGGCCTGCAGTGCCTTCAGAGCACCCTCCCACCCACATTTTCAAACTCCAGGTCCAGGCGTGCTGTGTATTTTTGATAATTTGGCACAACGTGGTGGATTTTTTTTTCCTTTACCTATTCCCTCTTGCTTTTGGCAGAGGGAGATTTTGAGGTTTTCAGGTTGCATTCCCATCCTTCTCTCCTGTGTTACGCAGGTGATCTTTAAGGGCTGATGTTCTCTGGCAGCATCTGCTGGACTGCTGACTTCACACTCCCCTCGGTGTTTTAACCCAGCTTGCAGGCTCCAGCTTCAGACCTGAAAGCTTGCTACAACTCTCTTCTGCTTTGCTGCATTCCCGTATTTTATAGTCCTTACCTCTGTCGACACAACTATTCACCAACCACACTGGGCATGCATGCATATACATATATATATATGTATGTATGTATATATGTATATGCATGCCTCTGTCTCTATATGAATATATATGTGGTAATACTCAGGAAACCTCTTTGCCTGTTTTTTCCCATTTTCCTGCTTCTACAGCAGTAGCCACCTTGCTTCTGTCTTTGATTTTTGTCAGCACCCTTGCACAGGGTGTTTTGGCTACTTGCTTTTTGAGCTTCTCAAAGGGTGCCAATGGATTCCCAGGTAAAAGTGCAAGTTATTTCTCCAGAGAGCTGCAGCACTCTGTTTTAGTAGCTATAAAAGTCTTTTGTCTTGGGTTAGCAACTGGGAATTAAGATAATCAAGTAATCAGCATAATGGTTTTGGAATTACCACAAAAAGCACTCCCACATCTCTCCCACTTCTCCGGTTTACTGGTAGTGAGTTACTGGTTTAATCCCAGTTGAATTCCAATAAACCCTTGTGGGTTTTAACCTTCCCCACAGTAGTCCTAGCCCAAATGGTTTTCTTTGCCCTCTGGGATCTCTCCTGCAGTCCCTGGCACAGCTCCCGGACGTGGTGCATTAGAGGAGATTTGGGGGGGCCGGCGGTGCCCGTGTGGGATAACAGTGGGCAAGAGGCTTGTGTCAATGTGTCAGCTCTCAGGCAGCTCAGGAGAAAAGCCATTCTGTCAGCTGGCTGAGAGCACATCAAATCCCAGAGGTAATTAGCTGGCTGTGAAGGCATTTGTGGTGCAGCGTGTGTAGGTGCTCGTTTGGGAGGGAGGGGGGACACGGAGCTTTGCTGGATGGAGAACGTCTGACATTCACAGCCCTGCAGGGGAACACGGTGTTTCTAAGAAGATTGCTCCAAGTGTTCCAGGATTCCACCCCGTACGGAGCACAGCTGCATGCATGTGGGGGACTGCCACGTGTGTGTCAGCCTGGGGTCAATTTCAGCTCCTGAGCACCTGCAGGAGCCCTGTGCAAACGGGGGATTTACCAAAACCCAAGCTCACCGCTCCAACACCAAGGGCTTCTTTTGGCTGTTTATTTGATGAGTGGTAGGATTTGAAAAATACTTGGTTTAATTTCAGAAGTTCAGTAGAGATAACTGTGCTGTGGGAGAGTGCTGCACTGGGCAGGGCAGTGAGGAGGGGGAGGTGTGACCTGAAACACAAAAAGAAATCAAATCTGATTTGTCCTGATACGACATTAAGAGTCCAACTCAGGTCCTCTTAAATAATAGTCACATAAAATTTGGAGCTCTTCACAATATAGTCCATCATTTTTGGGTTTGATAGCTCCATATTATGTAAAGAAGGTATCAAAGTTACCATCCACCTATTTTTTTTCTTGCCTTTCTTCCTTTCAGACCTAAGTTTGTGAGACATGCTGGGAAAAAAAACAAGAGCAAGAGGGGAAGAACAATGTATTTTATTTCAGAAAGAAGTTGTATATAGCCTCCTGTCTCTGCTTATCATCCAGTTAGATAAATGAAGCTGTAAAAATGGGAATGTGTCATTTTCCTTGGAGGAAGTAAAATGAAAAGCTCTGGAAGATGCAGAAATACTGAGATATGCCGCTAAACTACATGTGTGTTGTAATAATGTATAAATGGTATGGTCTGGGGAAAGTCTGTGCTACACCACATTCCAATGTCACTTTTTTCTCTGCTCCAGGAACCCCAGTTTGGTTCTACATGCAAATTGCACCCATAAGAAATGAGCATGAAAAAGTGGTTTTGTTCTTGTGCACTTTTAAGGATATCACTTTATTCAAACAACCGATCGAAGATGATTCAACAAAAGGTAAACATGAAATACATTGTCATTTTTTGTGAATGATAGAAATACATGCTTGAGCTCAGACCTGTCACAGGGACATGCCATGTCTGTGATCTGTGTGTTGAACTGAGGAAATGTTTCGTGACCTGTCAGAGTTTCAATTCCACCCTCTTAAATTAGAAAAATTTAGAAAAAAAAACCAAGATAAATCACTATGAGTGGAAATTCCCTACCAGTGTTTTTCTAGAGTCACAAGCCTTCCTTTTTCTTTGTAATTCACTTCTTTATCACTACAGCTGGCACTTCCTAAAAAACTACATGGTTTTGAGTTGTTTGAATGCTGTGTTGTTTTGGGAGATCTTTCTGTTACGGGACAGGTGACATCTTTTCAGGAAAAAAATAATTCCAGCTCCTTGTGATGTGTGAGATGCTGGCATTTCTTCCCTCTTGGAGGTGAAATGCAAAAGCAACAGCCTGCTTGAGTCATTTATTACTGCTCAGGAGTGATGACTGCATGGCAGTGGGCATTGTGCTTGTTACTTACCAGCTGCAGGGGAGGATTTTGTCGAAATGCTCTTGTCACTGAACAGCCCGTGGCCAGGCCTGCAGCCTTGCAGGAGAAATTGGTGGGGAAAGGGGCAGAGGACCTGGCAGCATCATCCTCTGCTTTAGTTGCACAACACGTGTCTCGTGTCAGGTTTACATGTGTATTGCTTTGGGTGATACAATGCACGCTTACATAAAGAAGGACATTATCCACGTCTCTTGGAAGTTGCCTCCTGATGATTAATTCTTCACTATGTTTTTCCCTTCACGCTTGAAGGAGGCTTGATATCTCACTCTGAGCTGGTGTGCTCTAAGCCATCTTCTTTAGGATGAAGTTGGTGTCATTTGAATGCAAACAACGTTTCAACTAATTTCTTAATATCTAGATAGCAGTTATTACAAGTGTTTGGATAACTGAAAAGTCAGTTTATGAAAGCAGACTTAAAACGAAAGGCTTCGCTCCGAGCTAACACTAAATATGACAAATGTTTTTGTCTAGAGAGTATTATCCATAAAATTATAAGATCCTGATATAGGAATACCTTCTCAGCCATCATAAACTTTACTGCCTCTACAATTTAGCTAGCAACCTGCAAATGTTCTTTATTTCACTTTCAGCTCCATAATGTGGAATTCTTCTGCCTGGAAATAATCTGGATTTTTTAGGGTAAATGCCGGTTAATTAAAAAGACTTTATAGGTATCTGAAGGTGTGGGACTGGCTCCTTGCTGCAGTGTATGTAGTGCATAGCATGAGCTCATCAAGGAAGAGCCAGTCTTTGGAAGAATCTGGTTTCCTATTTTGATGCTTTCTGGGGGAACCAAGGTGTATCTGACATGGAACCAGCTCCCAAACCCCACTTTTCCTGGCTCTCCCCCAGGTCCTGCAGGACTGAGTTGCACTGAGGAGTGTTTGACTTTGGCAGGACACAGAAAACGTACTGAAGGTGGCTCTCAGATGCAGAAATGGTGAATGTTGGCTCCCTCGGATCCTCAGCGTGGGAGTTCCAAACTCTGCTGCCTGCCCTGGGGAGGCAGGGATGTGCTCCAGGGGCTGAGCTCTTCTCCTCCCCATCTTGTGGCTGAGGAGGAGCAAAACCCATGTGGCATCCAGAGCAGGAATATATGTTCCTGTAGGAAAGAGCAATAGCACTGAAATGAATTACCTGTGTGCTGCTGCTCTGCACTGAAGGGCACCATTGGTTAAAATGCCAGGTACTGACAATGAACATCACAAAATATTGCCCTCGGCAGCCAGAGAGGTTTGGCTCTCTGTCTAGAGCCCTTACTGCTGTTAAAGTCATACCCTAAAATCCCTAAAGGTCAAACAACATCGCAGAGGCCGTGCAGCCACATCTCCCAAGTGCGTTAGAAGCACAGGGTCGGAGCCTTAAGAATCTGCTCAGGGTGCTTTGATTAGAGCATTGATTAGCATTGACCAGTGCCTCCAACAAACCTCATCATTACAAACCACTGACCCGATTTTTCTTCTGCTTTTGCATAAATTAAAGCTTGTCTTTTGCATCCTTGATAATAAGGAAATCAAATATTTGCACCACTTTACTACAGGGGTGGGAAAACAGCACTGCTGCATTACCCTCTGTGTCTCAGCTGTGTGGATCTCTGGGATTCCGCGGCATTGGGATCACAGTGTTTTTGTGTCAGACATGGGGCTATGAGAGATACATAATTCATTGTCCCTGCAGATAACATTACAGCGTGCTTAGAAGCTGCCAGGCCACTTTCTTTTTGAATTAAGAGATTGGTAAACATATACGTTAAAATTTAGTGCAGAATTTTTAAAGTCTTGTGAAAAAGGGTTTCGGTAAAATACTGCTGTTGAGTGCTGGGATTTGCCATTGAAAGAGCTATTTTTTATTTTTCCTTTTTAAAAGAAGGATATTTCTTCAGAAATTCTGGCAGGACCATGCAATACATAATACATAAGTAACTATGGTGCAGATGAGTTACTGTGTATTACTTATGGGAGCAGTAAATTTGAGATTAAAAATTCAGCAGAAGTAAAATATTGATGCTATTATGCAATAATCTCTCCATACCAAAACGTTCTGCACCGTTCAAAGGTGTGTTGCCTGTGAAGCTTCAGTATATCCCGCTCCTGTGAGGTGTTTAAATCATACCCATGGTTGTATCTACACTGCAGAGTGTCTGCGTGTACCCACTCCTGGAAATACCTGGTTGGGTTGGCCAGATCTGCTTGCAGTGGCTGCAGTGGGGTTGGCATCTCCTGGAGACCTTGGAAGGGAACATCAGGTTCGGGGGACAGGGAGTGGTGCTGAGGACGCAGATCTGCCCAAAAGTGTCGAGGAGCTTGTCGGGTTTGTGAAGACAGGACAGACAAATGAAACAGTTGTCTTACTACAAAGCACATTGCCAGGGTGAAGTGGGATTTTTTTTCCTGATGTTGGATTTAAGAACGTGTTTGTTGAGTGCAAAAAATGCAGTTGACTTCACGGGGACGAGCCCCGTGCGAGCAGAGAGGTCTGGCACACTGTGACAGATGGTGTCTGCCTCTGCTTACCTGTGTGCTCACCACTTGCTCTGTTAATGCTGAAAGGAGGAGGAGGAGAAGGAGAAGGAGGAGGAGGAGAAGGAGAAAGAAGGGAGGAGGAGAGGGCTTTGCTTGCCAGAGGGAGAAAAAGTAATGAAAATTTTTCCCGGGCTCACCCAGGAGGCTGTGAATTTGCTGCAGACCAGAAAGCTGTTGAAACTTACTGGACTGTAAGCAAGACTGGAGAAAAGGGATATTTAAAAGCTACCTTCCTCAAATAAAATACAGTGTCAGAGATCAAAACCCTTGTTTTCTGAGAGGGTACAGACAGTCGACACTAAAGATTGGACTGACTTGTTTTCTTGTTACATGTGCTTGGATCTATTATTGCTGGGTGATGCGTGGGAGACCTAGGCGTGGGAGACCTATGATGTATGGCAATGTAACAGTGACCAAAAACTGCTCTAAAGCCATTCCTTGTAAATGGAAAATTACTTTTAACAGCGTCTAACCAGTCAAAAGTGTCGAAACCCCCCACCAGCTCCAGCAGAAGCAGCAAAAATGATAAGGGAAGGAAGGATCAGCCGCCTGGTTGATGTGTTCCCTCTGGGGTGAAGGTGCCTCTGGCAGCTGTGCAGGTCTGGAGGGGAGAGAGAACACCTTCCATTGATTTGGTTTTTGGTTTATAGTGCCCCAGCTCCTAAGCCAGTGGCTGGATGAGCTGTGGATGGGGGCAGCATGGAAGAAGAAGAGGTGTGAGAGTTGGTGATGAGGCAGGAGGCGATGGCTGCACTTGGTGGTCACTGGGCCAGTGCCTTATTTTCTGGTAAAGGAGCTCTGCTGTGTTTGTCTGATCTCTCCTTCTTTCCTTCTCCTGCTCCTCTTTGCTAATAGGAATATTTGTCTGATCTGGATTCAGTAGCAAGCAGCAGGTCCCACCTGTGGTGGCAGAGGGCCAGATCCCCAGGTGTCCTGGCTCGAGGCGGTGCACAGCAGAGGTGGGAGGGCACTACAAGCATATGAAAGATTGTATTATGTATTTTCTTCAAGCGAATAAAACCCAAAGAATCCTTTTTTTTCGTGTTTGTACCATTGTCGGGTCACAGTTGGATGCTTTTATCAGCTTGCTGAGCTTTTATTCTGTCTTTATCCAGTGGCCTTTTAAAACCATCTGAAGACTTTCAATTCCTCCAAAGCCACACAGTGGTAATAATCTCATGTTTATTTGTCAGGAAAAAAATGAAGCCATTTTTCTGGGCCCTAACTATTAGAAGGGTGAATGGGGCCACTTAAAATATTAAAACCATTTGAAGCCAGGAGTGCTGTAGATTCTATTGAACAGAGAGTTAAAGTATAGAAAGGAAAAGACTCCATAATAATGGTGTTTCACCTAGTTGTGCAGAGTTTTTATTCCCTTTTGTTATCATCAGTGAAGAAAAAACCATGGCCTTTAGGTAAACTTAGAATATTTTTTGCTAGGATTCTCGCTGGTTATCTGGAGTCTCTGTGGAGTGAAAGATCAGGCTTGTCACATCTGGAGTGATGGGAAAGTTCTAGTGAATACTGATGGGATGTTGAGTCAGGATGCAAAGTTGTGTTCATGAGGACCTTAAACTCAGGGGCGTGTGCTGTTAACAGGTGGGATCAGGAGATGGCACAGCAGGATCCTGAAGTTGCTTTTTCGTTTTTTTTTTTCTTTTCACTTGATAGAGCCAGACTTTGATAATCAAGTCTGTCTGGGACAATGCTGTAATGCTTCCAGTGATATAACTCTTTATGGTTATATAACTCTATATAATGATACAACTCTATCTCAGAGTGTGACAGGGCTATAAAAAGTGTAGTAGTTGCAGAAATATGCACTTATGGCTTGCTAATCCTTGCTAAGCCTATAATTCTGATCCTTTTTTATCTTTAATAAGTGCAAGTTATTAAGCATATATAACTAGTTGCACATGGGAACTTTTTTTTCCTCGAGGGGGTATCAATCCTGGTGATAATAGAAGAAGTGGGTGGAGGGATTAGAGCATGAAAATAAGGTTTCTACCTTTAGCTGAAGCACAGTGTACCCTGTTGAGTACATCACCCTGACAGTAATCCATCATAGTAATTTAATAGGTTACAATTTGGATATCCTTAACATGTTTTTATTGCACTTTTCTGTGGCTGTAATAACAAGGGTCTCATTGCAACAGAGACACACTTGTTCTCATGCTGTTTCCTTTTGCTGTGATCTGCAGTTTCACTCCCTTCCAGGCAGCAGGGAGATCACCTCCATTTCTCCATTTTCCCCTGGGTCTAGAGTGCAGCATCCAGGGACTCCTGGGCTGGGAGAAAGGACTTGGGTGGGGGGATGACAAGAGAAGTGGTTATTTGGCAGGACACCAGGTGGGTTTTCAGTGCCAAGAGCAGACAACTCAGTGCAACGATGGCAAGAGATAGTCTCTTTTAGTATTTACATAGTTAGATAATATTTAGATAAAATACTATTTTAGATAGTATTTTAAACCATCAATTTGGGATAGGCACAGCTTGCCAGTAACCAGGAAGACCTTCCAAGGTTGCTTTTCTCCTGTTCCTGCAGGACAAGCATCCTTGTTACTCATCCCTGTTACGTCTTCAGTGACATGCTGCTGGCACTTTCTGCAGACACTGCACAGGCTGAATAGTCACAGAGAGAGTTGTTTCCTCACTTTCAGGAGTGATGCTCCAAGGCCTTATTTTCACTCCCCCTTCCCCCCTCTGTATCCTATTTTGCTTTACTGCTGCTGGAGACTCACCGTGATGAAGAAGAGGGAATTTCCATATCCAGGGTTGTTTAGGTTCCCTCACAGAAATGAAGTATTTTTTTTCTGAATCTGATACAGCCTTTGGAGCCCTTTGTGTGCTCCATCAGCAGCCCACCAATGCACATTAACGGTCTGCAAATTTCTGGAAGTTTAATGTGCAATGAAAATGAAATCCCATTGAAATCAAATCTAACCCTGTGAGAGATTGAATTAAACTGGAAGTTGATCTTTGGAGCAGCAGCTGTGTGTAGATGGATACACTTTGTACGTAGAAAACTGAACACTCATCAGCCAAATCTAAAATAATAAGTATAGATGTGGTGGAGTTTGAAAGTCTGATCTGTGTAACACAGGGCATTCCACTTCACTGAGTTGCTCCTCTGCTGAACCCATGAACTTGTGTGTAACTAAACCATCCCCTCCAGGGAGGCATCCAGTATTGATTTAGAAGAGGCTGAGCATCCACTACATTACTTAATATTTTTTCTGCTTCTCCATTACGCTTTTGGCATTAAAGAAGTGTCAAATTAGCCTGGCTTTGGCTTCTTGCAGTGGCATCTTCTTACATCTTTCTTTCCACTGTATTAAGAAGTCCCACTAAGGCATTTACACATATAATCAGCTCATCACTGTGCCTTCATTTGATAAACTAAATGAGTTCAGCTCCTTAAACCTCTGTCTAGACTGAGTTTGGAGGTCTGGTGATGGCAGATACATGGATGTTCTAGCTGCCCTTTAATCCAGCTCATTGGCAGCAGTAGGGATGAAGCTGTGGTGGCCCGGATTTCAGCCTCCCTGGTCCCCAGTCAGTTTCTGCAGCAATTATTGTGGCCGGGTGGGTTTCCAGCTAATTCCTCATTATTGCCCATTGCTCAGCCTCTCCAAGCCCAGTCCTTACTGTTACGTATCCAAGGAGCAGGTGACTTTGCCAAAGCCAATTACATGCTGAACTGCTCATCTGCCAAGGCCTTTGGATCCTTTTCAGAACCATTCTTTGCTTGGGACGTTTCCCCCTCCCGTGCTGGAGTTACAGTTTGCATTGCTTTTCCCTGGATGACTGTTTTCCATTTAAAACGTGTTTTAGTGGCACGTGCCCAGTTATGAAGCACATCATCCTGCTTGACTGCCCTCACTGCTGTTTACCATTCCTCTAATCCTCCTGTCATTTGACACTTCTGTCAGTCCTTTTATAAGGACTTTCAAACGCTGGAGACAAGCACTGAGTAGGATGCCTGGCCACTGCGGTCCAGAAGGCTCCCAGTAATACATTTTTACTGTTTTCCACTGCTCCTTGTTTGATCCTTGCCAAGTAGCAAGTTCTTCACCCATTTAACCTGTAATTTACGGAACAATATCTCGAGGAGAGTGTCACACAGGGTCAATTTGGTGAAGATTGCTGTGCAAGAGGCTTTGGCCGCTCTGTGTCTCTGGGGTGATTCAAATGCAGAACCAGGATGAGGTGATGTTGATGGGATGAGCACTTTGCTATCTGACCAACTCCTAAAAGCTAGGTGACTGAGATTTACAGTAATTAGAATCTTAGGGTTTTTTTCTTCTTCTTCCCAAAATTTGCACCTCTTCTTATACACTGATGGGAAGTAATTCCCCAGTGGCCCTCTGTGTGTAGAAAGTTTAGCCTTATTTGCAGAAAAGTGAAATGTAAGAACTTGGGCACCATACATTTAAGGCTATTTGAGAATTACATTAAAAAAAATTAATTTAAAAATGTATACTGAGCATAGTCTAGAGTTATATAAATCTTAGCTCTTCTTATCAGTAGATCTCAAAATGGCTTGCAAATTAGGCAATTAGCATTATTTTCATTTTAAGGAGGAGAAACTGAAGCTCAGAGAGGTAAAATGATATGCCCAAGACTACCCATCAGTTCTCCATCCATGCTGAGCACCCCAGCAGTTGCAGTGGGTGGATGGTAACGGGAAAGACAACACTGAGCAAGAAGGGAGGTTGGATGTAAAAATTACCCCAGGAGCGCAGTGCATTATCAGACAGTGGAACACACAGAATTTCAATTCAGGAAATTTATCCCAGTATTTGGAATTTCATTTTAATAGACGCTAAGTCCAGAAATATTTTTACTGCATCACAGGAATGATTGAACATTGTTTGGCTATTAACCTGCTTATTCAGGAATCCTGTTTATCCCTCTCTCTCTCTCTAAAAATCCAATACTGGGATTATTAAGTTTTTCAGAGAGACATTGAACTCTTTCAGACATACTTTGCCTGCAGTAAAGAGCAAATAGCCAGGCATTGTAATGATTTTACTGCTTGAAAGTCTAGAAATAGTTGGTATTTATACTTGCTATTTATAATGCTGTAACTATTTATGCCAAAGGATGATCCATGTTACCAATTGAATTCCACAGTTCCTAACTCTGAGCAGTGCTAGTGCTCTTTGCTCTTGTGGCCAAGTCATAAATTATATATTATTTAAGCATTCTGCATGTTAACTGTGTCATGCTTCACTGTGAGATCAGAACAGTCTTTCCATGGTCGGGAACTATTCCCTGTGCTCCTGCAGGCAGGAATCAACACAAGCACTGCTGGGATTGCCCTCTGCAATTGCTTTTTTCACACAGAATGTAATTCTTAACCCAAGTGTTTTCCCTGCAGTCTAAGGTAGGGGATAGTTCCCTGTTAAACTGATTTAAAAGTCATCATTATTTAAGACCAGACAAACCCTGACAAAGAGGTTAATTGCAACCCAGCCGAGCTACACTAATGCTTTAGTAGGGGGAATTGGTCATGTCTAGGCTTTTCGGAGCAAGTGCACTATAAAGGACATTAACATTTCACCTTGAGATTTGAAACTCTTCATAAACTCTGATGTATGAATTTAGCTTTAATATAATAAAGTTTACGAATGAAATATTTTTTTCTCGGTGTGGCTGCTAGCTGGGGGGGTTAGATCTGTGTTTGGAACTGTACACAAACCCAGTCAGAGAGACTGCAAATGTTCAACTCCTAGTTAAATTACAGTGAGAGTTCTAAGGGTCTGATCACTTGCATGTAGCTACATCTGAAAACATTTTCTGTTTTGTGAGCTTTGTGAGCTTGGAAATCCTTCTGATTCCAAGGTTTTGTCTCCACATAACCTTTAGGAAAGAGTTTTAGATGTCTTTTCCAGCCTAAATGGTTCAATGAGTCTGTCTCATCCCTTCCAGCATCACTTCTGCTTGGGGAAGCCTCCCCTGCTGCACGTTCTTTGGACAGCTTTTACTCTGGTTCTTTCTATGCTCTACCATACACTGCAACAGCATCTTGGACCTGGCTGGCATTTCTTCTTACTCAGGGAAGGCAGCAGAGACGAGGAGGGGTGTTGGAGACGGACGGGGGTGTTTGTGTGCTGGATCCAAACGCAGGGTGTGTTGCTGGGACAGAAGGCTGGTGACCAGAAGGGCAGAGAGGGGTCCCTGTGGCAGTGCAAGGGTGCGGCTGGCAGAAATGTGAAGATGTGGAGCCTCTAAATGAGGCTGGAGAGGCTTTTGCACACAGAGAAAGCAGCGAGTGCGGCGGTGGAGGGGAGGTTGTTGGAGAGCGGCTGCCATGGAGCTGTGCCCATCCCAGCTGTCCAGTGTAAAACAGAAGGATGGATTTGGGATCTCGGGGAGAAAGATGTGTGGGTGTAATACTGCTCTTGTTGGAGGAGTAGCTGATGGAAAGGGACGTGCTGTAGTGAGTAGGAGAGTTTGGACTTTCTGGTGCTGGAAGGGCGATAGTGTCAAGTTCTAACCTGGAAATAGCATTTCCCCCTCAGGCACCACGTAACTTCTGTAGTGGTGCATGAACCTAGGGAGTGGCTAAATGAGCTCCTCAGACCCTTCTGGAAAGCCTTTCCTCCTCTGAGGAGGTGTTTGGGTGCTCTGTCTGCTTCACCTGACCACTGCCTACCTCTCTCCCATGCTCCTGCACTCCCCCAGGCATCCTGTCACAACATCAGCAGCTTCAACCAATGTCACAGCATCTAAGGTTTTAGGTTTTTAGAAAAAAACACTAATTAAAAAAAAAATTAATTTAGTTGTCCTGTTTTTATTTCTCTTCAGAGAAACCTCTGGCTCAGCTGTTGTGTGAAGGACCCCACAAAGTCATCTCTGTCTCAGTTAGACCCACAGTCAGAGGGCTGTGAAACTGGCAGTCCTATTTAGGGCAAGAGACATGGAGAATACTTGGTAGATGTAAAATATTTAATTGTGTCTAAAATACATGGAGGAAGGAGAAAGTTGTGTGCCTGGAAAGGCAGCATTACAGCTGGGCCAAGGCAGAGACTAGTTTAGCTCATGTCTATCAACATGTTTGCTTTCTTCATGTCCTATTCCTGTAACTGTTAAACCTCCAGTTTATTCAGAATGCACTATATTTACTTTGAGTAATGGATAGAAACAGGGAAATATTTTGCTAGGTTCCTGTTTAAGAGATCTTTGTTTTGGATCCTGAGAACGAATGCAGATTGTGAGGGTTTTTTTTTTTAAGTAGGGGAACAAATGCCTTTTGTTTTGTCCCTGAATAAGAAAGTAATTAAAGAGAACCAGGGGAAACAACCTTTTTATGTGTCTGCTATTCCAGAATTTTCCATTCGAGGTAGTTCATGTCTTTGCCTGGAACACCCAGTTTAACTTCTTGTAAGGAGGAGCAGCTGCTGGCCTGATCTGGTGTGTGATCTGATGCTGCTGCTTTTTTTCCCAAGAATCTGAGTGCAATGGTGCAAGTTCAGGGTGCTGATTTTCAGGTGCTGCTGTGGAAGAAAGACACAATCCAGCTGAGCTGAAGAGAGCATCAGAAGTGTTGCGTTTTCTCACAAGCACGTTTTTGGTTTTGCCCCTCTTGCACCTGCTATTTGTGCAGCTCCTTTACTCCTTCCAGACTGAAAATATCTGTGAGGACAGGCGGTCACTAATACTTGGGATAAAATTATCATTCTTTTCAAGTCTGTGTCTATAGAGGAAAAGAAAGGAGAAAACTGTTTGAAGAAACATTGACAGCAGTAGGCAGCTATGCAAATTTTCCCTGGTCTATTTAAACACACACATTTGTTTTAAATATAATTCTGAACTTGTCTAGTCTACAGCAAGGTCAAGAAACAGAGAAATGTGCCCTGTGCAGATTATTTCAGACACGAGGCAGCCTGTATACATTTTCACCTTCCCACTCATAACCCAGCATCTTGCTGTTGCTGTGTTTTTATTTCTCTTGGGTTGTAAATAGGAAACAAAAGAACCTGGTACTTTTTTTTCACACTATTGCAGATGGATAGATTGGAGCAGGTAAAATAATGCTGGACTTGGTGCTGAATTGGAGACAAAAAAGTCATGCCAGTGTATTCTGTGCTTCCAGTGTCCAGAATCACGGGCTTCACAGGGCTGAAAGAAATGTGAAAATGTGAAGTGTCTAAACGAGGCTGGAAGGGTTTTGCAAAAGGTCTGCTCTGGCACAAAGCAAAGCTTTGGTGTTGGTGGAGAAAGGACACGATGAAATGGTTTGTCCTGTGAAAAGAAAAAGGTCAGACCAGATGAGCAGAGTGGTAACCTTGAATGCTAAAATGCGTAGCTTCTTTCTTTCACGTGACATTGATGATTGCACATGGTGGTAAAGAAGGATTTGAAAAAATCGTAGTTTTTCCTTTCTTTTTATTTTTACAGCAAAAGGGTTGCTGTTGTCTGGTATGCAGCTTACTGGTTCATCTTCCCTAACTTCCCCAGGAATTCTGCTTTTGTGGTTAATTCAGGACAGATGCTTTTCTTACCTTAAACAGTGACAAGGGATTTCTAGTTCTGGTTTTGTAAGAGAGGCATTTTAAACCCTGTATTTTTATGAGCGGGATCTCTCAGCCTGCGAAGCACCATGACAAAGGATTTCTAGAGTACGTGAAGCCATCACCTGCCATTGCCAGCCTTTGACTCTTCTCCAGATCCTCCTCCAGCTGGCCACAGTACTGCAGGAACTGGCCTCACCAGTGAGGAGGAGATGGGGGGGATCACCTTCCTGGACCTGCTGGCAGTTCTGGGTCTAGTTCAGCCAAGGATTTCCATCACGGACACATTCACCTTGGTCCCCTGGGAATCCCCAGATCTTTTTCTGCCAAACCACTTTCCAGCATGTATTGATGCGTGGGTTTGTACCTCCTTGGGTACAGGGCTTTTCACTTCTCCCTGCTGGACATCCTGAAGTTCCTGTCAGGAGTTGGAGTAGCTGACAGCAGTGAGGTGTGACGAGTGAGAGCGGCTGGGGCTCTATCCAGCAGTTTTCTGTGGTGGTTTTTGCTTTGCTGAGCACGTCTCCGTCACTCTCATACCAGCTGTGAGGCAGGAGGAAAAAATAGAGATTGGGGACTGGCCCATATTTGTCCTTATGGAGCACAGGGAAGTATTTTTCCAGGGGAAGAAGACAGTGACTGTGTGCACGTGTGTTTGAGTGTGTGCCCAGGTCTGGAAGTGGCTGAACCCCTTCCTGGAGGAGAGCTGCTCTTTTCCCCTGGTTGTTGCTGTGTTTGCAGAGACCCAAAATAAATCACCTGTGTGCACTGTGGCCTCCAGCAATTACTAGAAATGCTGGGGCAGAGCTGTCATGATGCTGTTACAAGGCTCATTTTCTCTTTAAATTTGCTGGTTTAGAAAGATAAAGAACAGTTCTGACTTCTGTCCTAAAGCTGTCTCCTTCCTGCAGTTTTATAGACAATTAGGAAAAGGAAAAGTGCAGGGATTTTTTTCTAGAAATTAATAGTTCATAGATCACTGTAGTCTGCCTTGACCTTGTTTAATACAGAAAGTGCATATTCCTAATTGAATATCCCTGTAAGCTCCAGAAGCATGAGACATATCCAAAGCTCACATTTAAAGTTTACATTTGAAAAGTTAATAAAATGCTTCTATTTTTTACCTTTTCCCAGTGAATTTTTTATGTGCATTTTTGAGGTCATGTATAAATAGCCAGACACAAATGTTTGTGCAGTGCTGGTGGCGTGTCATGATATTTTGAGCTGTTCTGATTGTTAAATGATGAACAATAGATTCACATTTGTGTGAATGTATGTGGTAAATGGCAAAGCCAAGCTGTACATTATTTTTTTCTTGAAGTTTTACTGTCTTTTCCGTTCCCTGCTCTTTATTTTGTGCCCCTCAGGGCTTCCCTTAACTTTCCAAGTCCCTGACTCCTGTCAGCAAAAGGGATTTAAAAATAAGCCTAGCACTGGAACAGGTTGCCCAGAGCAGCTGTGGATGACCCATCCCTGGGAGTGTTCAAGGCCAGGCTGGAGGGGGCTTGGAGCAACCTGGTCTGGTGGAAGGTGTCCCTGCCCATGGCTGGGGGTTGGAATGAGATGACCTTTAAGGTCCCTTCCAACCCAAACCATTCTGTGATTCTATGATGATTCTAACATACGTATGCTGTTTCCTTTCTCAGATATGAATATTTCCCCCAATTTTCACCTACTCAGCATTCAGATTAAATGAAAGTTAAACCTTCTCCTGAACCCCTTTCCTGTCCATAACTTGTTTGATATTTTATCCACACCTCGCTGGTAAAAAAATATTATACCTGGCTAAACTGAATGTTGAGCATCTCCTTCGGTGTCCTTGGGAATATGTTTCCTTCCTGAAGATACTTGGATTTCCAATTTTCCTGCTCAGTATTGAGCTGCTACACTGCTGGAAGTCCTGGTGTTTTCTTTGCTGCACCCATCTCCTCCATCCACTGACGCATCCACACCAGCACATTTGGGTGTTTCTCCAGCAGGAATGGCTCGGTGACACGTTCCTGGGTTGGTGCTGCTGTCAGTAACAAACTGCTCCTTGCCGGGTGCTGCAGGAAATGTTCCTCAGGGGCAGCCCAGTGTGTGGGTATCAGGCTACAATTAAAGCAGCTGTTTATCATTAGTATAATAGCTAAATGTGTTTCTTAATGCCATTTAAAATCAAGTTCTTAATTTGACTTTAAAGGCTTAATGATTTTTTTCTTTTTTTTAGTCTGAAGCATTGCTACTGGTGCAGTCTTTTTTATTTTTCAGTTTTATTTTTGTCCCTGAGGTTTAGTTGGGGCAAAAACCAGTAAAGACTTAAGGATCAGACTTCTGGGGCTGCTCCCGCTGTCCTGACTCAGCCGGAGCCTTTCTGTAGCTGGGGAGGATTTTCCTCAGCAGGATTTGCAGACTTGGGAAGCCTTTGCATGAACTTCAGTGGCTTAGAATTAGAGTTCAGCAGCAGAGTATGTCCCCAGAAGGCTGAAAACACGGTGTCATCCCCCTAACACAATGTCTCCAGAAGGCAGAAGAAAGAATGTCTTGATTCCCCTCACATTCACCCGTGTTTGCCTTGAAGGAGCAGTATTTTTCCTCTTTTGCAAGGTCTTTAAGCCCGGAGCCTGAAGCTGCTCCGAGCGGCATTTTAGAGAAACTGTTCAGGTCTGAGACTGAATATCGTCGAGCACAAAGGAGATTTGCTAGCACGGGATGAGGCCTGAGTAGTTCTGACACGATTTCTGACGCGGTTTCCTTCTTTCCCTGCAGGCTGGACCAAGTTTGCGCGGCTGACGCGGGCGCTGACCAACAGCCGGAGTGTCCTGCAGCAGCTGACGCCGATGAACAAGGCTGAGGTGGTGCACAAGCACTCCCGCCTAGCCGAAGTAAGTGGGGTGCACACCAGCCTGATCCCTTCCTAGGGCGGGAGGGGGCAGAAAACCCACCCTAATTCCCACTGGTAAATTAATATTCTTGGAGGAAAATACTTCCCAACTCTGATTTTACAGCCTCGCCTCTGCTCGTCCGAAAGCAGCGCTGCGTGGCAAGCCCGTGGTTTTAGGACGGGTCATAAAGGCACTCTCTGTAGGACACTTTCACTTAAATGAGCCTATTTCTGTGCCTGCAATCCTCAGCTTCCTGGTTGTTCCTTAACTTGGGGTGCACGGTGTGCTCCTCTATGTGCTGTCTCACAGTGACACGGAACCAGGATTGGTGTCCTTGAGTCCCTCTCCCAGGGAAATGGGATTGTTCGAGAAGCCCCTCTGGAAGCATCCCTGTCTGGGTGCATGGACTGCATATATACCCTAATCTTGACTTCCTTGCCGAGCCATTCCTGCAGTATTTCCCACATCACTTTTATCTTCAGAACTGATGAAGTGAACTCTCTGGGAGGTTGTAAACATCTCCTTAACAGTGCAGGTGGTGCAACAAGTGAATACCTTCAGGTTAACTGATGAAACAGAGGTACTGCTTTCATCTTCATGTCCATTTTTAGTGAAAAAGAAATGGGTCAAAAATGTAAGTTCAAAACACATAAGCTACTGTAAATGACAGCCCTTGTGCCAGAGAACTTGTCCTGTAGAACTGATAGCAGCTTTAAATGTTTGGTTTTTTGTTTTTTGGTTTTTTTTTCATTCCCTTTGTGGTTTTAGTGAACTTTGATTATAAAAACTCAAACAATGAGAGTGGAAACCCCGAGTTTTCAGGTGTTGGCAGCATGATGTTTTCCCCTGAACGATCCCATATTGGTATGGGATAAATGCTGGATTACTGACAGCTCATGCTTTTCAAATTCATGACGTTTCAGTGTCCTGTAATTCCAGTTATATCTATGCTTGGTTTAGTCTGGAGAAGGGAAGACAGGAGAAGATACAGTAAAACTGTTCAGAAGAGGCCAAAGCAGCGGCATAGAATGAGGGAGGAAGTTGTTCACCAGGACCCCTGTAGGTAGAGGAAAAAGAAATGGCATTAGGTCACAGCAGGGAAAATTTAGATCGGTCAGCAGCAAAACCTCAGGTAAGGGCGTAGGTGTGCTCAGGAATAGGTGGGATGAGGTTGTACTCGGGAGTTGTTGCTTGGAGAGAGTGCAAACTCCTCTCTTAAAAGTAGTTTATGGCTGGAAAGTGCTTTGTAGGCAAAGTGCTGTGAGGAAGGCAGACTGAGTGGAGGTTTGCCATTGCTGTGCAGGCCCCGTTTTCCATATTTCTGTGTCTGAGCAGGAGCATTTTCTTCATAGCTCATCCCTTGCAGAATGTGCTGCTCACCTTATCAGACTTAACAGTTATCAGTCATTTACATTAGCTGTACACAGGAATAATTCAGACAGTCTGTGGTGAATGCAGCTGACTAACAAGATATTGTGTATTCTTTGGTGATTTAAAATTAAAAATTCATGCAGCATGAAAGAAATAATCATTATAGTTCAGTGGTCTCCACAGCCACTTGCCACCCACTCACCATGTCAAACTCAGCATGATATTATGTTAAGAATAATAATTATGCTTTTACAGTATCGTGGGAGCTCCTGAGCACTCCACCACCAGAGGCACAGGGAACTATCAAGCTTATGTTAATCGCATTCTGCTTGAGCCCTAAGTAGCTTATTTTTCCAGCTCTAGTGAGGATGTTTCCAGCTCCTGCCCCAGTGAACAAGGCAGGGAACAAACAGGCCTGAATGAACCAGGGAAAGAAGTCCCAGTGCTGATTTATCAGTGAAGTGTTGGACACCGATGAGTCCAAAGAGATAACTGGAGATAACAACCAAATTACGAGGCAAAGCCAAAGTGGTGTGTTAAGTGCAGGTGAAAATTTTGGCTTTGAAAGAGATTTTCACAAGGCTGCTGTGAGAAAATGATTGTGTTGATTGCTGCTTTAATTCCAGGGAAAAACGCATGGACCCACCAGCAAGTTCAGTGTGCCCCAGTGGTTACAGGAGTATAGAAGTACTGATAGTCAGTCTGTCCTGGGCACTGGGCCTGGGACACCTGGAGTCTGATGTTTTTATGGGTCTCACCAAGGGTTTGGCATCTGTGGGTGTCTCTGGCAAGTGCTATTGGGACCACACCACTCCACAGAGGGCTTTGTGTTACACTGGAGCTGGTGTGACACGAGGCTGTTGGCAAAGGGAGCAGCCACGGGCTCCTGGAGGTCTCTGCTTCTCTCTCACTGCTGTGTAGTGGGTCCAGTGCTTTTCTGGTCATGGATGAATTTGTGCAATTCTACTGACTCCGTAGAAAACAAATGGCTAATTAATGTAACAAGTTACTTTTCTGTTGTGTCAGCTCCAGTGACAGATCTTTCCGTACAGATCGTGATTGCTCAATATGCCTTAGGAGGGTGGGAGCAGGGAGGCAGAAGCAGGTTTGCAGCCCTTCAGCCTGACATTGGCCCAGATTTGACATCTTGGGAAGCACACCCCCAGCACAGAATAAGGGAGGCTACTGCTGTTGTCCCTTGGTGGTTCCTGGAGAACAGATTTTCAGCAGAGCCAGACTTTTTACTGTCTGATCTCAGTAACAGCTTTCTCTTAAAAAGATCTGGAAGACAAGACTGCAAAGAATTAATGGAGGATCCCTATCTGTGGTGCTTGAGTTCATATTCTTAGTTGTTATACAGTTTATTCAGAGCCATTTACTCCTCTCTTTTAAGGAAGCATCCTGTGTTTGATCAGTTTTACACATCTGAGGCTGCTGTTTTCAATCCAACTGTCCCTGGAAATACGGTGCATCAGCCCGAGTATGGGGCAGGTGTAGGGCTGAAATGAGTTTTAAAGTTGCTGTAATTATTTATTTTATCCCATACGGACTTCAGATCCCCACATGTATCCCCAAATGGATCTTCCAGTTGTCAGTGCAATATATTGCCACGTGTGCGTTCCTTTGTGCCTTTGTTTCTTGTGTTGGACTGAGATAAGAGGTAATTAGATTAGCTGGGAATGCCTTAAGTGAATTCGGCTTGGATTTTGCAGTGTTTCCAGTTCCACAATTTTACAGCAGTGAGCATGCAGGAGATTATAGTCCTATCAAAAAAAAAAAAGAGCCTCATGGAGCATGGAGCCTCTCTTCTCTTGCTGTTGGCGTGGTTTCGCCTCAGTCCCTCTGCAAAGACCTCCCTTTTTGCTGGAATATGCTCAGATGCCGTGCTGCTCCCATTCATTGAGTGATAGCCTCCTCCACACATCCTAAATAAATCAGATAATTTAGAAACCGTGGGTTGCCTTGCAGTGTCCAACGAGCACGGTCCCCTCTTTGTGCTGCCCCCTTTCAGAAATCCGTAAGGCCCTGCTTTGGATCCTGTTCACTGAAAGCAGTAACATCTGACTCTCTGCCTCTGACAGGTTCTCCAGCTGGGATCTGATATTCTTCCTCAGTACAAGCAAGAAGCTCCAAAGACTCCACCACACATTATACTCCACTATTGTGCTTTTAAGACTACCTGGGACTGGGTCATCTTAATTCTAACCTTCTACACAGCAATCATGGTTCCATATAACGTGTCCTTCAAGACAAAGCAGAACAACATTGCCTGGCTCGTGCTGGACAGTGTTGTGGACGTTATTTTTCTGGTTGACATTGTTTTGAACTTTCACACGACCTTTGTTGGCCCCGGGGGAGAGGTTATATCTGATCCCAAGCTCATACGGATGAACTACCTGAAGACGTGGTTTGTGATTGATCTTCTGTCCTGTTTACCATATGACATCATCAATGCCTTTGAGAACGTGGATGAGGTAAGTGACTGTAGTCTGTCTCAAAAGGATTATTTTAATTAGGGATTAGTTCGGAAGCTCGTTTCCAGAGAGGCAGCTCATGCTCTGTGCAAATACAGGGGGGTGGCCTTGAGCTGCTGGGATTTACCAACAGGACATTCCTGTGTTGGAGAAGAGGTGTCTTATGATTCCAGTACCATGTGTGGATGTTTACTTTGGTGATGGGGGTTTTAGAATTGCTTGCTTGTCATCCAAAAGCATTGGTAGAAGTCCCTATCAGTGGGCGGGGCCAGTTGGGATGTCCCCTGTCACTTCTTTTTCAGCTCAGTCTTTGGGCAGTTCTGACCCATTGCAGGGCTTGATTACAATTCTGCATCTGCTCTGGCTGAAGCTGGTGGCAAATTTGCCACTTACACGAAAATAGGCTCCAAATGAGCATTTTTTTTAAATCCTGCCCAAGGATTACCTTTTGAACCAGGCTGTAATTTTTTTTTTAAATGCAATTTTAAATGTATGCTTGATAGGGAGATTTATTTTTCCATTTTTTTTGGTAAAGTTCTTCAACTATGGCTGAAATTTGAGAAACTGTTTGAGGAGAGAAAACATAAATATCTTAGATGGATGCTGAATTAAAGCTTTTTAACTGCTAAGTGTGTTAACATTTATGCAGTCGAGCTTGTGGCCTCAGCTAATACAGAAAACAAGCAATAACTACAAATAATGCATGCACGAGTCAGTGTAGAGAAATTCATTATTAAAATGCAACTGTAATGGCTTTAGGACTTGTTTTAATTTTTCTCTAGAGCTTTTTATCTTCAGGGCCATAGACAGATGAAAAAGCCTCAGTTAGTTTTTTAACATTTTAACAGTTTTTTCTTAGAGCACTGTTTAGTGGGGTTTTTTTGTTTGTTTTTTTAATTCTCGAATTCTGCAGTTATACATCCTCACTATACAAAATCTACCTTCTTATTTTTTAACACAGGCTTTGCTGCAAATTTTGTAGAGCTCCTTTAAAATTCCATCCCTGCCTCTGTGTGCTGAGTAGCATCTTTTGACATTGTTCCATTTTATTTATAGCAAATATGACAGAAGTGATAATACTTGCAGCTTAATCTCCAGATCCTATGAGGGCTGCCCATCTGAAACCAGGTTGTACAGTAAGGCTGTGTAAGAAGGTGATATTACCAGGGTTGTAAATGTAGTACATCTTTTCAAGATAACCAGTTTCAGACTCAGAGGAACCTGATTTTTATAAAAATGCATCTTTATAAAATAAAGATTTTGGTGCTTTAATACGTAAAACAAACAGAAAATTTCTGTGCCCAAGCAGTACAGATTTAAAGGATGAGCTTAACCTCTTTCTCTAACATACACGTGGGAAATAAACCATCTGCAGTGTTTGTGACAGGGAAGAAACTCTTGACAGGGTGCATTGGAACTGAGACACACCCAAAGTGGCACACCTTAATCAATATGTAATAACAGTAGCAAGGTATCATGAACTCCAGTGATCCTAGAGCAGCTGTCATTTACCTTCAAACAAATGAAACATTAACTCCTTTTAATAAAGGAGCCAACAGTAAGATTCCCTTGTCATGAAGAGCTGTGTTATGTCTCTGGAGCCTCTAGCAGGTATTGGTGTCTATTTACTTGATTTCAACCCCTCCAACTCCAGCTTTCCCTAGTGTCTGAAAAGAATTGAAGTGATTTTGTGAACAGGTAGGTAAACAGTCAGCCTTTCCTCCTCAGGTCTGTATTTTCCCTTTCTCCTGTCCTTCAGGGGACATCTTTTTATTTTTTTGTGATACGTCTTCATTTGTGACATTTAAGTCTTTTGAGCTGGTCGGTGTGTTCTGGGTGGTTGCAGTTATTAATGCTCTTTATCTTCATTTGGTTTTTAACATTTATTTTAACTGGTACTCCATGTCTGGGATTTGACCTTTTTGCCCCCCAGCAGCAGTGTGCTCAAACACTGTTCACAGGTGAAGAATAAGTAAATCTGTAATCCTAATTTGGGAGACACACCTGATTAAAAGCAATGTTTCTCATTAGAAGGCAGGTGTTTCCTTCTTAAGGCAAGTAGGAGACAGAAGAGTTCTTTTACCTCGTGATTCTGGTAGGATTTAGCTCTGTGTCTTGGCCCTGGGTGCTGGATAAAAGCATTAAAGTTGATGATGGTGGCATTTCAGATAAAGTTGCAGAAAATGAGCTTAGCAGTAAAGACCTTGGGTGCAGGTCCTGGTACTCCTTGAGTTCTGGGTATGGTGGCAAGGGATGGACCCAAACCAGAGTGAACAGCCCTAAAAGCCAGCTGAGTGAAAGGTGACTTCCCGAATTTCCCTTGTTTTTCCCACATCCAGCCCTCGCTGTCCCACAATAAAGCATCAAATGCTTTTTTGCTCGTTGTTAAGGAGCTAGATGAGAAAGGGGATACCATTGCAGGGGGTTTCTTTTCCTCCCTGTGGGCAAATCTCTCACTCATAAAGAAGGATATGGCCAAGGAGGTTTGGGGTTTTGTCTCGACGTTGTAGATGTAGACTGCTGTATGTGATCCAGGTGCCTAAAGTGAATGGAGATGCCTTAAGCACCAAAGTGCTATTTATAATGCCAAAATTAAGGAGATAAATTAAAAGATGAAAACAAGAAACCAGTTTGAAAAAAGGAAATGTGTGTTTTCTTGCCGAGGGTTGTGGTTCTTCAAATGCAGCCAGTCCTGGCCATGGTGGGAATAGTGTCATTTCCCTCGCAGACAGCATTAGGTCAAGGCTGGAGTTCCCACCTGAGGCCAACATGACTGCAAATCAAAGTTACTGTGGTGGTGTGTGCATGTAGAGCCTCGGTTTGATGGATTTGATGGAGAGGATTATGACACACAAATTGAGAACTGGGAGGGGATTAAGATGATTTGAGGCAGAATTAGAGGTTTCCAAGCCTGGAATTACAGGGCCAGGCTGTTGGAATCTGCTCAGGGGATCGGGATGTGTGACAGGGAGGGGAGAAAGGTAACATAGTGACAGGCACTTTGTGCAGCACAGAGTGATCGAAATTGATGCGATGGATGAGGAATTAAGTGGCTAAGTGGTATTGAAAGGGTATGAAAACAAGGTAAAGTAGGCTGGAGAGAAATGAACTAAGAGGAAAGTGGAATCCTTTGTGGGATACTTGGTTTAGGAAACTTGGTAGGATGATAGCCCCAGAAATGAGACAAATGCACATCTTTTCTAAATGGGCAGCATTTCCTGCACTGAAATATGTCCTGGCTAAACCAAAACCATACAGAAAACCTATCTTATACTGAAGTGTGAGAGGGGACAGTGTAGTACATAATGAAGGATCCAGGCAGTTTTCAAGGAACAAACCAGAACAGGGTGTGTGTGCTCAGAGTCTCTGAAACTTGGCTGATTTTTTTTTTTTTTTTTACATGTAAGAGGTCTCTGAAACGTCAGATTTAGTGTAAAGAGTCTGTCTGTCTCTTCTTTCACATAAGGGAAAAAAAAAAGAAAAAAAAAGACTCAAAACTTTCGAGTAGTGGGGAATATGATGTTTGTATCCAAAGATTTTGGCCCCGTGAAGTTCCTGTTTGTATTTAGCTGTGAAGTGTGTAGCAACTGGAAATTGGACTTTTGTCTTGGAGTTACATGTTGCTTGTAGTGCTTCTAATTTTCTTTTCCCTGAGTAATGAGCTGTATGTAACAACTCTTCCACTGCTGTATGCACCAATTTGTAAAATTTTTAAACTCATGGCTCCCTGCTTTTGAAGCTGGACAATTATGTTACCTCAAGGCTTAGCCTGTATATGTGTTCTGCCTGTTAGAGAAATAAATATCTGACCTCTGTCAGTCTGGGGTACCAAAAGGTTGTTTTGTAACCATTTGTTCCATACAAGTCAGAATTATCAGACTCACCTTGTGATAAAATTGTCAGCAAATGGGTTTGCAGATGCCTGAGGATGCTCATCAGGAATGGTCAAACCATACACACCTCCCTTTGGGACCAAATATATCAATTGCCATCCCAGGACACCAGGATGCTGGGCAGGTGTTTGGCTCTTGTCCTGACATGCGTTTGAGCCTCTGCAAATCAGTATTTTGAGTAAACAGTCCCTAAACTAGAGGGACGGACAAGCTTTTGGCCAAATGGAAAATGCTTCCACAAATTAAGGGTTAAATTCAGCTGAAAAAACTTCTTACTATTTTGAAAAATATGATTTTGGGTTTTTTGTTTTTTGGTTTGTTTGTTGTCTGTTTGTTTGTCTTCTGGGAATTTTTACTGAGATTCACGAATTTGTCAGTTTGCCATGAAACAAAACTTAAAAGCTTGATCTCCTCTCTGTCAGAAACATGGTCCTGAAAGGACATTTTACAATACTGTCAAGAAAGGGACACGAAGTCAGGGTGGTGCATAGAGACAGCCAAATAGATGGTTTTCAAATGAGTTGTATAAAAGATCATCCTTTCTGCAGAAATTAATTTTTGTGAGCCAATGGCTGGAAGTGAAAGCAGAGACATTTAAATGGCCTAAACCAAAGTTCTGTGCCTGTTGTTTAATAATGTAAGACTACATGACCCAGTGGCCTTTAAAATTTAGTGCCCTATGCAGGGCATATTAAAGCATGGACTCCTTCTAATTGTAATTTTCTTGTAATTACTATTATTGATCTATTTCAGCACTGTCAGAAACTTCTTTGTATCACTGCAATTAGTAGAAACTAAAATTGCAATGTCTGTAAAGTGAAAGCAAATAAAAGCTGGTAAAGCTGGTGTAGCCATGTTCACACCTGCAGTGCTTTACTGCAAACATTCTCTTTGTGGGAGGTGTTTAAGGAGGGTTTTTGGGCACCAGGCTGAGCGGCAAATGCAAGGTGAAGATGGGTTGGTGTGTTTCAAGAGTGTGACTTTGGTGCTGAAATACAGTCCATGGCTAGCTACCTTTTTTATATCTAGCTGGCTGACGTGGAGAAAATAATTCCCAGAACTAAATCCTGGCTGCAGCCAAGTGTTAAACCGTGATGAGAATTCCTAGCAATGTAACGACAGAAGCACTAACCCTGGGACCTGGCACTTCCTCCCTTCTTATGCACTCAGAAGACAATTAAATATGAAGAATGCTGTCATTCTGTTTCAGTGTTTGAAAAACCACAATATAATAACACAATGGCGTGGGTATGGTATTAAGTTATAAATGTATCCACTGTAGGCATATCTTTTGTAGATTTTCAACCATTTTCAACCCTATCACTTACTCACCTTTATCACCCCATTGCACTGACTTGCAGAATTGCACCTCTTCTCTTTGGCTTTTATTCTAAGGTTTTATTAAAGTACTTCCACAGTTTAATTAATCAGCTTTTAATTTTTTTTTTAATTAATTAACCAGCTACTTTAATGCTGTACAAGGTCTGTGATATTTTTGCAGGTTTCTCTGTGGAGGCACATGAGTATCTCCATGATGTGAAGGGCAGCTTGTGAAAGGAAGGAGCTGAGCCAGGGCCAGTGCAGGGGGATGGTGGGTGACCTGATAGCCTCATGCTGCACCTCTCTGGTGTGGGTTATGGCATACTGAACTGTAAATAGATGTCCCAGTGGTCTTTTTTTTTTTCTTTTCTTTTTTTTTTTTTTTTTTTTTTTAATGTGATGTATATATTACTGGGAAGCAGATGTTGGGTACAAGCCATTTAAATCAAATCTGCAGTCAGAGCTGTGTAAGCTGATACAGAGTCCAACACAGGAAATTCTGTGTGGAGAACTTTCAAGGGAAGCTCGGAGTCCTGGGTGATCCCTTTTGCTCACAGAGGAGGGGAAGGCTTACAAAGGAGATTAAGAAATTAAATAATCTGGTCAGATGCTCACTGAAGTGATGCTGATGGGAGTAGCACAAATTCCCATTTTGTCCTCCACCCACCTTCCCTAAGTAAGTGAAAATTACCATATTTCATGATTCTGTCTGTTTTCCCTTCTTTTGGGCACAGTGATGCACCAACAAATAAATAGTGCAAGATGCCACATCCCCTTATCTTGCATCTAGAAGAAATATTTTGCAATCACCCTTCTCTTTATAACCTCAGTTATTTACTGTTTGAAATGTGCTGCACTGTACAGTGGTGCCATAAACAGTTCACTGGAAGTTTATTTATAATGTTGCAGCTTATTGACATTTGTGTTAGAGGCAAAAAAAGAGGAAAGTTTCTCCATCCCCGTGGTAAAAAAAGAAAAGATAAATCTCAAGCAAATAAATTTATGGGTAGTTTCAGAAAATGCACGAAGAAACCTATTTGCTTACATTTTGCTGTAAGAACTCAAATTTTTTCTCACTGAAGTCACTACTCCCATTGCTTCCAGTGGTGCAGGGTCAAGTATTAACTGGGCTCTGCTGGTATCTGGACCTGGGATCTCGATTGCTTGTGCAGAAGCAGCAAAGCCCTTTATTCCTGTGTGTACCTACATAATTGAATACAACCCTAAATTCTGCTCTTGAAGTGGTGATAAATCAGAAATGTTGCTGTTTTATTTTTGTCATTCCCTCATTTTGATTTGTAACTATGCAGCTTTATTATATTAATTGTTCACCGAGAAATAAAGATTTCTGATACATATTGGGAAGATTTATTTTAACATGAACTCCTGTAAAGCAGCCTTAAGGAGCTAACCAGGGATTTTACAGCTAAGCTCTATTTAAGTAGCTAAGCTCAAAAATTTCTTTTGGGAATGATTTGCTGGTTGCATTTCAAGCAGCCTTTCCATCCTCCAGGACACTCCTCCTGCACTGCCCAGAATAGGACTTTCTGGTTGTGTGCCTGCAGGCTCTCACCTGCTCATGTTGGCAGGGCTCACCGTTTCAGTCATTCCCAAAAGCTGCAGGCACTTCATTTTCTCTTACATTGTGTGCCATCGTGTAACAACTGTTTGGTGGAGATTGCCCAAGGTTTACACAAATCCTGCCTTTTTCACTGCTTCAGCACTAAATGCTGAGCTATAGCTTGATTACACAGAATCAGCTACGTGATTTATTTGGGTGTTTTTTTCTTATGTTTTGGTTGTTGCTTTTGTGGTTACTTCTGGTGAGAGAAAAGTAAGGAAAATTTTGCCCACGCATCTTTAAATAAAGTATTTGGACTGTCTTTCAAAATGTGCTAAGCATGGGGTTCACCTGATGAAGCACAGGGCCAGGCATTGTCCCCAGGGAGATACAGGCACATTTGGGGCATGGCTCCTCATGTTCTAAGATGCACCTCCAAAGTAGGTCTGAGCAGTCATTCTGCCCTTAAACTTCTGTTTCTCACCCTTGACTAACACAGTGACACTAGTGTGACTAGCTCAGATGCAAACCCCTCTGTGGTCTAGTTTGGGCTGGGGTGACATGAGCCCCCCCTTGAGACTGTATTTGCCTCTCTTTGATTTTTCAAAGCATAAAAGCAAAAGCAGAAAAAAAATAGGTGTAAAACTCACGGGCTCATTTTGAGCCACTGAGTCATCAGCTTTGGTGAGCAGGTTCATCGTGTCACCCATCCCATAAACTGAAAATCTGCCTTTCCTCACAGTGTCTTAATAAATCTCTCTTAATTTGCAGTCTGTGCATTCCTGCCTGTGCCAACCTCCTTGGTTAAATATTTCTTTTCCCTCCCTCGTGTTTATCTCCTTGATGTGCTTAGAAAGAAGAGTCATCCCTCCCCTGCATAAATACGCCTATTTTCCTTTCCTTAGTCTAAGCAAACTGATCTTGTCTAGACACCTCATTTATGAAATTTTATGAACATTTTTGTGGCTTTTCCAGCTGCCTCTCTCTGCAGGAAGCTAAGTTCAAATACATCTCTTTAGGGCAGAGCTTTACAGATTACTCCAGGTGGAGAATTCGTCTTCACTTTGCAGCTGGGGTTTGCCGTTTCCTGTTGATGGTGGAAACACTCAGCTGATGTGCCCAGGAGTTGGATTAACCTCTTCTGTGAGTGCAGCTCACTGGTTGCTCTGAGTCGTGTGGGATGGGTGTGTGGGATTAACCCAAATACCCAAGTACTTCTTTTTCTTGGTAATTTTCAGTTAAAGATCCTTGTAGTCGTAGACACTTTTGTTAATTTGTGCTGTAGTGGATGCCTTGGGACTCTGTGTTGTAAAGCTTTATCACATTTTTCTTTATTCCCACATGGTTATTCTCTGTACCTGAAAGCGTGTTCCAGAGGAGCCATTAGCAGATTTTGTGGCCATACACTATTTCTGTTTATGTCACTTAGAAACCAGCAGAATCACTGAGAGTCACCACTTGCAACCCCTGCTAGACTCCTTTTTTATGATTTCCATTTTTCCACCCTTTCCACAAGTTCTTCAGTCACCCTGGAATCTCAGTGGCGGTCCCTCTTTTCCCTGTGTTTCATAATAATTTCACCTCTTATGTTACTGAAATTCCACATTTCTTTTATTTAGAAAATGGGCTGTGTTATCAGAGAAAGCTATCAGGAAACCTTGGATAGATCCCAGCTAGCCTAAGCTTAGCAAACCTACTGCTCCACTGATTGCATTTTGATTTATCTCAAAGTTTCTAATTACTCTTTCCCTTAACATTTGTTCAGGTAATGTATCTGTTTATTTCCTTCTTGATACATTAGATTTTCTGGGAAATGTCATCTTTGGAAATTAATGCTCAGAGTTAATTTAATTTTTAGCCCAAGCCTGGATTATTTTTACTTCATTGCAGCTTGATCACTTTATTTGTTCTTTTTTTTTCCCCCCAATTTTTAATGTGAAGTATCTTTGGGTATTTGTTTAGCATGCTTTGCAAGGAAAGGTTCAACCTGGCATTTGGCCATTCTTACTTTATCTCTAGTATTCTTCCTCTCTAAGGTGTAGTTGCCTGTTGATCAATGTTTTATTTGTTATATATTGTCAGTTCTCTGTTTTCTTCCTCTGAGCGATCATTTACTCATTTATAACTGATGCCCAGCTTGACAAGCTTCTCCCCTTCTTTGAGTTACAACCTCTTTTCCCTTTTGATGTAAGGACATTCCAGGTGTCCTCTGCTGCCAGGTGTCGGACTCTTCTACCTCTCACAGTCCACCTGTCTCCACTTACTGCTATCTTTAGTTCAATAGACTATCATTTATAATTTACCAGCTCTTGCCCTTTTGAGAGCAAGAACCCCAGTCCATTTTACTTTGTGATTGTTCATTTTTTTTATTAACTGATTCAATTCCTTCTTCAAGCCAATGGGGACTTCTTCAAATTCCTGTAAGAACCGAAGCTAGTGTAGCATCACATTATGTGAAGTAATTGGCTGTTGAATGAAGAAATAAGCATGCTGTTGCATCTGCAGAGCATCTCAGCCTCCTGTTATTAATAGCATTTATTCCCCAAGCTCATCTGGAGCAGGGTCAGTCTCGCTGACTCTCTGTGAGGCAGTGCTCTGTAGTGTCTGTTTCTGTCACAGCACAGTACAGATTGGGTTGCTGCGCAGATCCAGCTCTCTGGGTTTCTAAGGATGGGTTTGATTTCTCCACACAGCAGCTGTGTAAGCGATAGTCCCCAGCTTTTTTGTGTTCAGTGGGAGGGGAGGGAGACAGCTCTGGGAGGTGATTCATCCCCTCTCTGGCTGTTGGAGATGGATGGGGTGAATCACTCCTCTGACACGCCCCACTCCTCACTCTGCAGGGAGGAAAGATGGGCTGTCCACTCGGACAGGGTTCCTGGCCATCAGTTTGCAGTGTCCTGGGGGATCCAGCAGGGTGCTTGGAGCTCAGTCCATGCTGTGGCCACACAAAACCCTTTTGCTTTTGCACAGAGGTGAGCCCGGCTGCAAACTCCTCTGAGGATTTGATCACTTGGGCAAATGGCAGATTTGCTGTAATTGCTTGTGTCCAGCATAAGGATATTATCCTAAATTTAGCTTCACATCTGTATGTGCTGCAATCACCCTTTGACTGCAGTGGCAACATGCCCTACCAGCATTTCATAGCTCTGGTTCTTGGCCACTCCATAAATTCTTCAAAACCACAATGTGCTGAACATCAAAACTTAGTGAAAAGTTTTTCTTTTTTTTTTTTTTTTTCCTCTGACCTTTTCTGAGACAGTGTTTCCTGTTAAATGATGCAGTACTGGTCCCCATTTTCAAAGCTCAGAGTATTTCAGTTTTAGAACACATTCAAAATGCATATTTCGTTTCTTTTTGTTGTTGCTGTTGTGTGTGTACCCACAGCTAACAGCAAATAAATAAAAAATCATGGAGTGAAATCTAATTGAAAAAGTGCCTAGAGTTAAAAACACGTTGTTCCCTAGTAGAAAGAAAAAGTTATGCATGATTTACCATTTCAGCATACTGGGATTTAATTTCGAGGTTTAAGCAGATTTTTGTATATTTAGATGGTTGAAACTAATAGCTGTTCTTGTTTTTATTTTACTTTTTAAAAACATTATGCAATAATTTCCAACTTCAGAAAAAATTGGATTAGCAAGTAACCAGCTATTCTTTTTCAGATTTTACAAACATGCAGTCTGCTATTCTGCTGCTCCTTTGGCGTAGAACAGACTCCATTTTCTCTTCCCTGGTTTAGGAGGTTTTAGGTAGAGTCATTGTGGACTCAGATGATTTCCTGCCCTTGTTAACCTTCATTTTCCTTTGGTGACAGTGTTCCCTTCATCCTCTTGCATGTTTGGCTCTTGACCCCTGTATAACACGACTTTGACAGCTTCATCCTTCCCATTGCCTGGCTTATCAGGGCTTCATTAAGTGCAAGAGAACTTTGCTCCTTGTTCTTGCTGGAGGTGCAGAGGTCTGTTCCCACGGCGTGCGCTGCAATTTTGGGAAACACCTGTCTCAGTCCTGTGGTTGGAAGAGTTCAGCTGGATGCAGACACACAGCTTAGGCACTTCTTTCATCCTGGAAGACAGCAGTTCGACAGTGTGGTAACATCTAGGGTGTGAAATGGCAGGAGTCAGGTAGTTGTAAAAGGAAGGATTGGTCCCTCTGCATGTCAGACCGAGTGCTGTCATCAGCTGTGCCTCTGCTATCAAATTGAATTTCCCTTCTTAGTGTGTCAAGAGAATTTGAGAACACAGACTTTGCAAGGCGCTTGTGTCAAGAAGCTTGGGCTTTGTGTAATCATGAATGTCTGAACTAATTCCAAGTTAAACATCCATCCCTCAAAAATCTCTTTCTGGATAAATTTGACACGGCTTCAGCTGTCTCCTAAATTGAAATGGTGGTACAAAAGTGGCTGGTCTGAGCCACTGCTCTTGTCCTCTCCTGATCCAGTGGCCTTAGAAATCCCTGGGACAGACTCCCGTGACTCACATTTGTAATAGTTAAATCAGTGATGTGTGTCAGATGGGAATTTGGTTCCAAACTTGACACCCAAAACGCAGCTTTGGAGTAGGTGGTTTTTTTCAGTGGAAAGATTTCTGCAGCCTGGATGATTGATGATGAGCAAGCTGAGTGTCCTCATCTGATTAGGATGTGATAAAATACATTAGCCAAAACCCAAAGGGGCTGGACTGAATGGTTGGTAACATAAGGAGATAGTCTCACTTAGAGAACACAGCCCAGCAGCTTTTACAGACAGTTGGCCCAGTTGAAATGGCAATGGAGTCACAAATGCTCCTCCCAGAAGGTTGGATCTCTGGTATCCAACATGTGCTTTATTGACACGATGCCAGAGCCAAACTGGATTCCATTCTCCATTCACAATTTCTAATCACCTCTCTGTTCCTTGAGCGCTGAAGTTACTTCTGTCAGAGCAGATGCTCATTCTGGAGTAGAAGGGTTTCCAAAGTATTCATTACGGAGCATAAATACAGTTAAAAGAAAAATGAAATTAAAGCCAGCCTGCAGTCAATTGAGTTTAGAAAATGGAATTTCTTAATAGCCCAAATGTAATTCAAGGCAGTTAGTCTTTCACATAACTTCTATCAAAGACCTTGTTGCTGAATCTGAGGCACAGGTTTGCATGTTAAAAATGGTGCATTAATTGTTGGCAGTTTTATAAATACGAAGGTTGACCCAACCAGTGCATATGTGATTGATACATATACATATATATATAAATATGATACACTCTATATGTGATACGTCACATATTCATTTAGCATTTGTTTAATTGCTCTCTCGTATATAGCGCTTTATGGAAGAGGCTTTTGAAGCTTCCAGTATTGTCTTTCTGTTTTGGAAGATTAGACATGAAATGTGAATGTTCAATGTATCTCTTGATTTTTTGACCTCAAGTAAGAGGTCAAACTGAACTGGCTTTAAGATTTACAGTGAAACTTACTTAAATGAATCACTCTTTGGAAATAATACATTTCAGTGTCAGCTAAAATGAAATATTTCTCTTTGTTTTATACAGAAGAGATGTGATTGTTTCCTGTGCTTAGGGAAGAAAAAACAACAGCACAAACTTTCTCCCAGACTCTGAAATAAATGCTGTATTTTTTATGATATTTGTACAACTGCTAAAGTGACTTAGAGAAGATGAAGTCTGGGTGGGGGATGGAGGTCACACTGTAAACTCTTCTGTTCATGGGCTGCTGGTGCAGTAAAAAGTGCAGTGTAAGCTGTGCCACTGGGACAAACTTAAACTGCTGGGTGCAAAAAAGGGACCCCCAAGTTTGAATTACAGGTCTCTTAACTCCTTCCCTCTCTACCCTTAATCCTGGTAATGAATGGTGACTCTTTAAGTAAAATGGAAATAATGTGTCTCGGCTTGACCAATGCCACAGGATTTGGTCCTACGAGAAAAACGCCTTGCTGTTTTCTCCCTAAGGTTACCTCAGTGAAACATACTGGTGTACTTTACCAGAATAACTGTTAAACTACTCTGAAGTTCTCTTTTTAAAAAAAAATGTAGACATTGCTTCTGTGGGGTGGGACCCTCATTCAGGAGTCCATTGGCCACAGTCCATTGTGTCAGGAATATTGGAAGGGACTTCCCAGTTTACTGGAAAAGTTGGCTGCTGAGAGTGTCTCACAGTCATATATCCTAAGGCAAATAAGTAGATATACATTTAGATGGAAATAAAGAATGATAAACTAGATCTCTGTCTTGTGTAAATGCAAAATGCAGAAATCAAAATGGGAAAATTCCACTTCCCTCTGTGGTATTAGTCATCATGAGAGCTTGAATGCAAATACAGAGCTTCAATTTATTAAGGATTTGGGGATCTGAAACACATTCCAACAGGATTTGAAAAGCATACAAGAACTGTGCCAAACAGATTACATCTGGAAATATCAGGTGTATGTTACCCTTCAAACGTTGGGAAAAGGGAGAGAAGGTGCAAAAGAAGAAGAAACAGAGGTGCAAAAGAGAGGAATGTTTTTCTGCTACGGAAAACTCCAGAAACTCCTTTTACTGTTTGATAATATAATTAGCCAGTGTTTTGACTAGACTGATTTGATAATGATGCATAGAAAAGGGCAATTTAATCTTGGCACAGTAACTAGGAATGTTTGCCTCATTGCTTTCTATGTCTTAATTTCTACTTTAAATTAAATGTCTTCAGCTTCTGAATGTTTTATATTAGAAAGATTCCTTTACAAACCTTCTATTTTGAGCCACTAATTAATTTAATGCACAAGTTAGGTATATCATGGGATTGCAGTAGATCAAGAGGATATTTTTGTTCTCTTTCTGCATCTCTAAACTCTCAAACCATTTGTGCATTGAGAAGGACATACACATTTCTTATCCCGTCTCGGATGTTTCTATTAACTTTCTGATGGTCCTTGTGCTCTTGTTCCCCAAATATTTGTATTTCCTTTTATTTGCACTTCATGTATCTTGCCTGACAGGAAAAAAAACAACACTGCACCAACACTTGCTTTAGGAAAATATCTGCAATGTGTCTTGCTTGGAAAGGAAATTAACCCTGTATGCAAAGGGTTTTTTATTTCCCTTGCTCAGGAAGGTTATGTGCCCACAGTTGTTTAGTTCCAGGTTCAGTCTATGAGACTTCTTGTAAATAACAAAATATCCAGAGTTAGGTTTGAAGGATAGTAAGAAATGGAGAGTGTTGTGCTAGAGGAAGTTACTCAGCTCCTGTTTGGTGGATCAGAATAAGAATAGGTGGATTTCTCTGAGTTTCCCACTGCAATTATGTTCTGATGTTTCTCTTGAGCGTCTCTTAATGTTGAGGGTTGTTGAAGTAGGTGTGCCCCTGTTCTGGCCAGAGTAACAATCCTCTGCTTGGATTTAATGAACTTCTGTTCTGAGAAACTTTGGGAATTCTCCCCTGGGATGGTGTAGTTCCATCTGTGGCTACTCTTCCACCTCCTTTGATCTTCTTGAGGTCAAAGCAGAGTCTCCAATTTGCTTCAAACTGGTGAAGCATCTAACCACTCCTTTTGGTAATAAACTTGCCGTTTCCCACTTTGGATTCCACAGAACCCTTCTGTTGCTTTGAAAGACTGAGTTTGAACAAAGTAATTTATCCACCTAGTGAGTGCCAAACTCAATTTAGCCTGACGAGGACGAAAGCACTGGAGGGGAAGGAGGGTTTGATCTTGTATTCTGTTATCTGAGGCCTGAAAAATTACACAGAAAAGATTTTAAGCAGATGCAGGAATTGCTGCACAGCCTTCTGTGCTAACCAGCAGGATATTTCAGATCAGATAATGGTTTTTTATTCTTTTCCAGGGAATCAGTAGCCTCTTCAGTTCCTTAAAAGTGGTGCGCCTTCTGCGGCTGGGTCGGGTGGCCAGGAAGCTGGACCATTACCTGGAGTACGGTGCTGCTGTGCTGGTGCTGTTGGTGTGTGTGTTCGGGCTGGTGGCCCACTGGCTGGCCTGCATCTGGTACAGCATCGGGGACTACGAAGTCATCGACGAACTGACCAACACCATCAAGACGGACAGCTGGCTGTACCAGCTGGCCCTGAGCATCGGGACCCCGTATCGCTACAACACCACGGGCTCGGGGCAGTGGGAAGGAGGGCCCAGCAAAGACTCCTTGTACATATCCTCTCTCTACTTTACCATGACAAGCCTTACAACGATAGGATTTGGGAACATAGCGCCGACCACGGATGGGGAGAAGATTTTCTCGGTGGCCATGATGATGGTTGGCTGTAAGTGAAATCCGATTTTCTTGTTTTTAAGGGAAGTTCTGTGGCCAGTGCGATGCTTGTGTAGAGCTCTTGCTGTGAGCTTTCTTGACATCCTAAAAAAAACCTGCGGTCCCTATAAATAATCATGAAATGAACTTGGAATTCTTGAAAACAGGTATTGAAATTGTGTGGTTGCTGTAGCTTTTTAATTGCTTGCAAGGCTAAGTGGTCTGGGTACATAATTGTGCCCAATGGCAAGCTTATACTTGGAGCTTCATCTTTACACTTCAAAGATGGCTTTTATCGTGTTTGAAAGCTCTTGGCAGGAATTTGGTTGGAAGATACAAAGTGTATTTGAATTCGGGTAGTCTGAGTTTTTGCTTATAAACTTGCACAAGCCTGGAATTTTTTGATGTAGTTTTATCCAATTCTGGAAACATTTAGTGATTCCATAAATTGATTGTGTACCTTATGGCACTGGTTTGAGATACAAATCCTGATTTTGTCTTCTGCATGTGGTGGCCTTTGTCACCAGCAAAGCTAGAAGTGAAGGAAATGATGAGACAATATATTGCACCTTTTTTTCTGCTTCACAGCTCTGCTGAAGTAGTCCAAAACCAGTAGTGGTAAGGCACATTTCTCATTTCATGTGCTGCCAAGGTTGCTTCACTGAGGGGCTCTACAGATAACCAGAAATCTTCAAAATATAGTAGAGACAACTTAAAATGCTAATACAATTTGGGAGAATTATTTTTCTGTTAAATAAATAACTCTTGGTATTTCTCTGGTGCTTTCTATTTTCTGAGCACTATGCAAACACTAAGCAATTATGTAACAAGAGAGCAAACAAAACCTTTTCATAATAAGATCTGCATAATCTCTCTGATAATTATCTCAGCTAACACTTTGAGCTCATCTCTGAGAAATACTGAACTATAAACAGGAAGTTTTCTTTCCACAGTCTTTCTAGATCTTCAGAAGATTAAAGCCATTTGTTTGGAGATTTTAAAATGCTTTTTAAAAAGAGAGGTTGCAATTTTAGGACTCTTGCAGTGTGGTGCAATGAAATTTCTGCTGAACACCATCTTTACATGATGGGTTGATGTGTTGCAAAACATTTCCAAGTCCATAAAAAGCAAATCCCAAGCCAGAGCATTAGTGAGCTGTTGCAGATAGGTCATCAAAAACCCATAGGAGCTGATACACCATTTATTGAAACTGATTTGTAGTATTTACAGAACCTGGGGATTTGGAGAATAAAGCGGATAGAGAACAATTTTTATACATTGTAATACTTACTTCCCTTGGTTTGGTTTGGGTTTTTTTTTTTTTGTGGGGACTTCTGTTGTCCTGTAGAGGGATATTTCACAGAAAAAACTGAGTGGTAAATGATCTGGGTGTGTTGAGAGCCATAAAAACATAAGGAATGCCAGTACTACTATTTATAATGATAACAACAACAACAAAATGCAGGCATGGCCTCAGCAAGTGAAAAGTAAGGGGAGATTGTAACCTGCTTTGTATGTGTTCTAGGTGGTTTGTTTCCTGGCTTTTTTATCTCTGAAACTCATGCCAAAGGTGGGGAATGCAAGTAGCAGGATCAAAGTTGAGACTGACAACAGGCTGTGCATGTGGCACTGGCAGATAATTCCCATAAGTGTTACCTACAAAGTTACTAAATGCCCACATCAAATTTTTAAGTGGCAACTGTGAGCTTTGCAGTTGGGAAACTCTGTGTAGGTTTATAGGCTTTCAGACCAAGTCAAAAGTAGAATCTAAAATTTAAAAAGCATGGCAAAAGCATACTGAGTTGCTTATTGCATAAAAATAGTAACACCAAAATAAATGTGCCTTCTCTTGTGAGTGGGGTGAAGAGCATTGTGGCGGGCAGGAAGGCTATAGACAGGAGGAACCTTTTTGGTTTATTTACCAGTAAAATTTACAAGTAAAAATGCTCAGTTATCATCAAATAGCTGTATCTTTTGCAACGACATCAGTGCAGATTTGAAGATTTCTAATCCGTGCACGTCGGTGTGATGAGTGCTCCCAAAATTCAAACCTTGGCTGATCTTTTTCTACTGGTTAGGAAATAAGCACTGGTCATAGGCTTAATATTTGCAGTATTTGTGCAGAGAGATCAGACCTGCAGGCTTGTATAGGCCTGACACTCTGAACTCCAAAATGAAACGGGAAGGCACAACAAATAGTTGATGGAAAATGCAATTTCCCAGGCATTCACAGTGTCCACTGAGCTCGGGAGGAGGATTTGGCTGCATGAAAAGGTGTAACTAAGACCTGAGTTACTTTCAAACCCAGATGGTTTAGTTTCTCTTTCGAAACAGTGTTTTGAGATAAACATTCAGTAAAATTCAATTACAGTTCAGTCAGTAAATATCTCTGGTCCACAAACACACTCCTGTTACAAACAGAGAAAGGCTGTGAAATACCTTTGGTAGTTCTCCTGAGGAAGTTTGCTAATACCAGTAGCTGATATTGGCAGTGTTTTTTTCCAACAGACTATGCCAAATAAATGTCTTAAACTTAGCACTGGAATCAGAGATAGTAATTCATCACAATCCCAGCTGCCTACTCATGCAAGCTGCAGATAGGAAAGGAAATCTTCCCTGCCTTGTCAGCGAGCTGCGGCTTGTTCTGAAAGCCCCAAGTTTCCTATTCATGCTGGCAAAGTTATCAGGACCTGGGAGGAGTATTTGGAGAGATTTGCAAATCCTTCTGGTGGGCAGGATTGCAGAATGGTGTTCTTGTTAAAAATAGGCAGATTCAGATCCTGTAGGTGCTGATAAAGCACTGCTTGGTGCGGGGTAGGGGCGGGGGAAGCCCTGATGGATGGGGTGCTTTGCAGTTGGATTGGCAGCTTGTCACTTGCTTGTTCACTGAGGACAGATCGAGTGGGATATTTAAGCTGAAATACATCACCTGTCTTGCAGGAAAGAGAGCTTTGAATAACTTAACCTCATCTTGTAGAGCTTGCTTCAGATTTCTTTTTGCCTCATTTGTTTTATCTTGGTGTCCAGTGCTGTTCAGCAGTATTTTTTTCTGTTGCTTCTTGACACTTGAAAAGCTAAAAATAGCAAACAAAGCATCCTATGACAAGGAGCAAGGTTTTTACAAGGGATATTGTTTAAACACGTATTGTGCATTTGCTGCCTAGAGTTGCTGAATATGCATTGAAAATCTGATTTTTGTAGCACCTTTTGTGTTGATCTAGGTCATTTCATCCCCTCTCTGTGCAGAGCAGAACAAATAGGTAGGTCTGTCAGATCTTTCTAACAGACCAGGAATCGTTTATCATTCAGGAAGGACCTTTGTTGTAAACCTCCCATTATCTTCTGTCAGCTCACAGCCTCCAAACAAAACCTCAGCCTCTGCTGCTGCGTGTTGCTCTGCTTCTGTCCACAAGCAGCTTTGAGGTTTCTGCAGCACAGCCATAGATGCAGATGTAAAACTGACTGGGTTTGTGTCTTTCACCCAAAAAAAAAAAAAGAAAAAAAGAATGTATCGAGAAAGAGAACAGAAAGAAACTTTTGGTTCATACACCACTATCACTATCTCACAACTCAGCACAGCCAGGCCTTCAGTGAGCAGAAAATAAAAGGGAAAAAGCATTTTGGGGAAGGTGCCAGTGTGGTCAGGTGAAACAGCTTGAAAAATTCAGGAGAGATGGGGTTTTTTGAAGGAACAAGTGTTACTGTTTAAACAACAAGAGTACTGTCATATGCTTCCCTCCTTCCTGTACTTTCACTGGGAGAATAGCAGCCAGCTTCCCAGAGTCCTGGTTTAGGCAGGGATAGAGTTAATCCTCTTCCCAGTCGCTGGTACAGTGCTGTGTGTTGGGTTTAGAAGGAGAATAATGTTGAGAACACACTGAGGTTTCAGTTGTTGCTGAGCGGTGCCCAGATGAAGTCAAGGACTTTTCAGCTTCTCATTCCCTGCCAGGGAGGAGGCTGGGGGGCACAGGGAGCCGTGAGGGGACACAGCTGGGACAGCTGGCCCAAACTGGCCAAAGGGACATTGCACACCATATGGCATCATGCTGAACAGTAAAACTGGGGGGGCTGGAGGGTGACTGCTCAGCAGGTGGTGACCAATAGCATTGTGCATCACTCTTTTTTTCGTATTCTTTTTGTCATTATTATTATTTTTTTTTCCCCTTCAAGTTCTGTCCTGTGAAGCTGTGCTTATCTCAGCACGAGTTTTGCCTTTTTTTTTCTGATTCTGTCCCCATTCCACTGGGGGAGATTGAGTGAGCAGGTGGCTGGGGGAGTTTTAGCTGCCTGCCAGGGTAAAGACAACACCCAGCCTGGGGCCGGAGGGTCTCTGACATATTTCATGCTTCTGGTGTAACCTGGAGCAGTGGTTTGCTCCTGTGCATGTACAACAGTGAAGTGGCTCTGAATGGCACAGAGCAGACTGCAGCACCAGTCTGGCCCCATCAATACAGCAATTACAGGAGTTTATTTGTCCAGCTGAGTGGACCTAGACTGTACTTCATCCAAGCAATTGCAGAAATCCAGTTTATTCCACTGGTCACTGAAATGCTCCAGTGATCCATGCAGCAAGGGAAGGTCAGAATGAGGTATCGAAGGCAGGAGTGTCAGTGAACATTGAGTAATTCACTGTTACTCAGGTTGTGAAAGACACAGAAGAATCCCTTAGTTATCCACTGGTCCCCAGGATTGCTGAGCAAAGGGTGCTTTGTTGTTCTTCCTTTAGGGAGATACTTTTATCTATATACATAATTACTTTGGCTTCTGTTTACTCCAGTTTTATGGGGAGAAGGTTGTGGGAAAGATGATATTTTTCAGTGACTGGTTTTAAATTATGATGAAAACAGGCCTGGCAATTTACATTGGTTTTGCATATGAGCAGAAGAATTTGTTACAGTGATTGTGTAGGATACCTTCTCTGGAAAACGGGAGTAATTTCTAGACACCTCTTTCCAGGAGTTTCTAGTTTAGTGACTTGAAATACTAACTTCTTGTTTTCATCTTAAAATACTCGGGTTCATGATTTTCAGCTTTGAGAAGGAGACAGATGTAATTGCTGTCACTTTGACCCCAAGTTATTATCGTTCACGGGAGAGATGATGAAGGAGAGTGTGGGTGGGTTCCTTGTGATACCATAGAATCTCTGAATGCTTTGGTAGGAAGGGACCTTAAAGATCATCCAGTACCAACCCCCCTGCCATGGGCTGGGACATATTTCACTAGAAGGTGTCTGCTAGACACATAAATACAGGCACCATTGATATCTTAGTTATCTATGCTAAACACACAGATGTCCTGCCCTCCTTCTAATTTTATTAAACAGAGAGAATAGGACATGCTCTCTCCTTTTTAAAACCGGTGAGGTGCTCTCATCTGAGCCACCTCTGGCCCTAAACTCTCCTGTATTTGGCAAACAATGCTGAAAGGCTGCTGATAGCTCATGGCACTCTCCTTGCTGCTGCTCAGCTCTTTTGGAGTTGTGACGTTGGGGTGCCACGGGCTGTCACTCATGTCTCCATTGATCTGTCAGACCTAATTCATTATTTAAGTGGTTTCTTTCATTGTTCAAGCAGCATTCTTCAGTTTCCTGCCAATATATGGTAGTTAGCCACTTGAATGCTGTTTGGATGAATCATGGAAGTTTATCTAGCAAATTTGTTAAGCAGTGGCTAAGCCCACGCGCTGACACAACAGTGTATCATCATAGGAAAGCGCTTGTCTGGCAGGCTCCCAGACAAGCAATCCCAGGAGCCCATAGGATTTAATTTTTGATCCTGAGGAGAGTGTATGTGTGTAAGATAGCACCTTCCAGCAAAAATCACTGCCGGACAGGTAGATTAAATCCTATTTTTCCTAGCAATAGATACTAATATGAGAAGTATTTACATCTGTAGGAATTCATAGGCTTGAGTGTTTAGCTATGGTTGAAATCCAGCTCTGCCCCTAAGGGTGTCCTACGAGAGTCAGTGCTGTGGAAGGGCAGTTTCTTTTCCTGCAGAGATCTGGGATGTGGGAGAGACGTGGCTCTGCATCAAGGAGCTGCAGAAGGGTTTGTCTGATCTCTTCAGCAGTAGAGGACTGGTGCCAGTTTTTGTGCTGCTCTCAAAGTTTCTTAAAATGGGGGCCAGTGGGGGGAGTGTCTCTTCCAACAGCAATATGGCCCTGCTAGCAAGCTCTTAATTGCTTCTTGGAATCTCAGAATGATAAAATGGTTTGGATTGGAAGGGACCTTAAAGACCATCTCGTTCCCACCTCCCTGCCATGTGCAGGGCTGCTCGGAGTCCCATCCCTGGCCTTGAACACTTCTAGGAAGGGACATCCACTGTGCAACCTGTTGTATTGCATACAGATGTAATCCTCAAGCAATGAGAAAGGGGTAAGTTCTTCAACATCCAAATCAGGAGAGAGTAAAACTGTTTGTTCACATTTACCCAGTAGTGCAAAAAGAAGAAAGTGGCACAGAAAGTTACTAGAGGTTGCTTTGCAAGTGAAAATTTCCCCTCTTGAGTGCCATTGAAAAAGCACTTTGACACTTTTGGATTGCTGAACCATACTCCAAGTGCTATTAGCTGTGCAAGGGAAGGGTATCAAGATCTTTCTGTGATATCTTTTAGTTGTTACTGATCTTACTTATGTCTCACAGCTGGGGCAGATGAAGTATTTCAAGGCAGGTTATTGGTCTCAGTGCAGCAGTAGAACTTGGCAATCTCAATATTCTCTGAGCAGCTGCATGGAAAAGCCTTAAGACTATAAACACATCAGTTTAGCCTACAGTAAAAAACCAAATTACTCTTAAGGAGTAAAAGATGTAGCATATCGGCTTTTTAATGGAACTTCAGTGTAAGAGTGAGATCACAGAATCATTGTTTAAGTTGGGAAAGACCTGTGAGATCATGGAGCCCAACCATTACCCCACCACGAAACGATGTCCCCAGGTGCCACATCTACTCATCTTTTAAATAGCTCCAGGGATGGTGACTCTACCACCGCCCTGGGCAGCCTGTTCTGGTGCTTGACATCCTTGCTGTGAAGAAATTGTTCCGGATAATCCAATCTGAACCTCCCCTGGTGCAGCTTGAGGCCTTTTCCTCTTGTCCTGTCCCTTGGTACCCAGGAGAAGAGACCAACACCCCCTGGCCACACCCTCCTTTCAGGGAATTGTAGAGAGCAGCAAGATCCCTCAGAGCCTCCTTTTCTCCAGGATGAACACCCCCAGCTCCCTCAGCTGCTCCTCATCAGACCTGTGCTCCAGACCCTTCCCCAGCTCTGTTCCCTTCTCAGGACACGCTCCAGCACCTGGCTGTAGCCACCAGACTGGGGCCATACGTGCCTTGTTTTGCTGCAATTCTGTCATGGCAGTAGATATTTAGATATTCAGGTTCTCGTTTATAGCAAAAACCTGTGTCTTTATATAAAGAGCTTTAAAACTGTAAAACAGCCTCCTTGGGAAGCTTTATGGGATTTTTTTTGTCAAGGTTATAGCTAGCATGTGTTTATATAAGGTTTACTTTTATTGTCGTTGGCTTGATGTGTTTAAAGGAAATTATGGTATCAAGAGAGATAGGACAGTGAGTGGGAGAGGTAACAATGAAGAAGGAAATGTTATTTCATGCTATTGAGCTATATTATTTAAAACAACTGAAAATTGTTATTGAATAAATGATACGTGAATGTGGAAAATCAGCCTTTATGCTCATACACAGTGCAAGCAATCACCTGAGATGGTCCCAGAGGGATTATCAGGTAGTCCTGGATTACTCACAACAACTGTATCTCTCAGGAAGCAGAAAGTTTTAATTAGCCCAGCTAGATCAGCAAATATATCTGACTGGCTAAGAATACAACACAGCTCAGTTTTACAGCGTGTTGTGCTAGAGGGATAAACAAGCTGGAGATAAAAGATAACCCCCAAGGTATCACACTGCTTGGATGGAAGGGGCTCGGGAGATCCTTTGTGTTTGCCTGTTCTGAAGTTTCAGAGAGCCAAGTGAGTGATCCAAGTCTGTGTCTGCACAGAGATCCTTGGTTAATTTTGTGTACCCAGGAGATAATACCTGCATGTGTCTGGCATTTAAAACAGAGAGTTACCCAAGTAAGTCAGGCCAGTTACCAGGTAGGCCCTGCTTTCATTGGGTAAAACAGATATTTTCTGTTAAATCTCAGTATTATTGGCGCAGTTTTTCTTGCAGGTAGCTGCTGGGGTTTATGAACTGGAGTGGAAGTCAGGATGGGCAGTTTGGTGAGGAGATAAGTTGTTTTAGGAAGTGTCCTGTTGTAGAAAATTTCAGTCATAGCTGTGAATCAGGCCTTAAAACACTGTTTTTCATGTCCAGCAAGAGATTCCCGTGCTTAAATGTTGTTAGGTTGAATTTCAGAACTGAAAAACTGTGTGACATTGTCGCACATTCAGAGACACTGACAGAGCTGGGAGTTTTGTGTTGTTTTTGTAAAATACATGAAAAGCCCTAGTCTCTAGGAGGTTTCATTATCCCAGTGCTGCCTGTGGTACTGGAACACCTTTGGTGGTACTTGGGGATCTCAGGTAATTGGATAAGAGATGACAGATACCAGTTCCTGGTTTCTTGTTGCTTCCTTTCTGTAGGTCTGAAGCAGTACAATGTCATGTTCCTCTTGAACATTCTGAGAGCACTGGGGGCTCAGCCTGCATGTCTCTCCTCCTCGTTCATCTTTTCTGTGGCTTTTTCTGCAAGAACTTTGGTAGAACCGGGAAAAATTTTCCACTGGTGGAAGCATATTCCGCGTGGGAGTTTGACTGCGGGCTCCTCCCTGAAGAGCTTTACCCCTTTCCCTTCCATTTGGAGGAAGGACAGGAGACCATCCAAACTGGCATCTCTCCCCCGGGTACCTGCTGTGCAACCCTGAGAGTGCTGAGTCAAATCCAGTTGCGTTTCAGTAGGAATATTTTGGTCATGAATGATTAAAACTAGTTTTCTTCCACTGGCCGGCAGCCAGCATGGATTTGTCAAGATGAGTTCATGGCAAATTAATCTGATTTCTTTCTTTGACAAGATAACTGCCTAGAGAATAAAAGGAATTGAGTAGATATGATATATCTGAACTTTTTAGAAGTCTTCTGACAGTTTTTTACTTAGTGGCCTCACAGAGAACGAGTGAAAGATGATCTCAACACAGTCATAACAAAGCTGGCGATAACTGATTGAACAATCTCAAAATATAATCAAGGGCTATGCTGTAAAACTGGGAGGGAATTGCCAGTGAGATTTTTGTCCTGCGTGTGGTTCTGTTCAACACTTTCATTGGCAGAGATGAGTGACAGAACTGAGAGAGCACATTGGGAGAGTTATGGGAAGGGTTGCAAGCCGTTCAGATGACAGCATCAGAATCCATAATGGTCCCAATAAATTGGAAAGGCGTCCCCAAATCAGCAAGGTGAATGTCAAGGGAGGGAAATGCAATGCACCGTGTGCAAAGAGGGCAAATCAAATGCATAAGCACAGTCTATGCAATAACTGGCTCTGCTGCTGCGAGGCTGGAGAGGGTTTTGGAGGGTGTTGGAGGAGGAAGGGGATAGGTAGGTGACTGCAGACCAAATGTAACAGCACAGCAGTGGCGTAAAACCTGTAAATCTCACTCTGGAAAGTATCAGCAGCAGTGCCACAAACAAGCCGAAAAGGCATTTACTCTGCTGGGACTAGGACTGGGTAGGCACCTTTTTTCTTTCTTTTTTAGGTACAGCACTTTAAGGGAGCTATAGACCAGCTGGAGGGAGAGGAGATCATAAAAAGGTGTTACAAGGCAGGATCTCAAGGGAACAGTTGAAGAACTGACTTCGGCTTAAGCTGATGGAAGCTTAAGGGGAACGTGAGGATTGACTTCTCCCATGGAAAGAGTGTGCTTGAAAGCGAAAATAATATTGATCTTCTGTGTTTCCTGGAGGGCAGTCAGGTCGCTTAGGAGGGGACAAAAGACTGATGGTGGAAACAGGGATTTCCAGCGTCAGTCTACCAAAATTTTTCAGCTTGGACAAAACTTTCCAGGTCATGGGCAGAGCCACCAGCATATTTGGTGGACTCCAGTTCATTGATGAGTCTTGCACAGGTTTCCTTGCTCCACCCTCAGGACTGCACTCCCTTGAGGTCCCTCCCAAGCCTCCATCTCTCTCATGCTGGAGGGAGAGTAAGGTACAGCTACAAATCCCAGTTATGTCTTAGCAAGGCCAAGCAAAGCTCACTTTCTCTAGATGGTTGACCATCCCTAAACCTTTAGTGATTAATTTCAGTACAGGAGTTCTGACTTTTTTGGCTTTAAAAATTGTTGTAACTGAAACACATTTCTGAGCTAAAGGTTCTTGCCTCTGAGTTTTCATCACAACTTTTTCATTAATAAAGATTTACACTAAACAAAGAAAAAAATTACTTTATATTGAAAATTTTATTCCCCCCCTTTTTTTTCCTTGTCTTTATTTCTTTAAAGTTTGGGGTTTGTTTTTTTTTTTTTTTTGTTTGTTTGTTTGTTTTGGTTTTGGTTTTTTGTTTTGGGGTTTTTTTGTTTGTTTGGGGTTTTTTGTTTGTTTGTTTTTTGTTGCTTTGGTTTTTTTTAATGCTGCATCCTTTGGTATAACATACTGGAAAAACAGTAGAAGGATGGAAGTAGAATTTTTCTTAAAGACTGAGAAAAAAAGAGAAAAGAGAAATTTGGGAGCAATTTTCTTACTTTCAGCAATTTCTCTTTTTCCAGGGGAAACTAAGCAAGCAGCTAAAAGGAAGAAGACCAGGAGATAGAAAAAGATATTTTTAAAAAGCTGAAAGATTAGTTAGCTTTTATCTTACTTTGTCTACATTTTTGTTGTGTAACAAGATGAAGAATTTTCTAATAGAGCAGAATATTTAATTTCTTCTAAAGCGTGTAATGAAAATTAAAGCACGTTTCAAAGCTCTATTGTGAAGTGTAATCAGGATTGAAATAAGATGAAGTTGATGGAAAAGGGTTTATTAGTATCTGCTGCTGATTTCTGCATGGTGATGTGACAATGGGAGATGGAGTGGAGGCTGAATTCCTCTGCAGGAAAAGCCCAGCTCTGGGGGAATGGCATCGTGTTCAGAGAGTTGTGTCAGTTTTTCCTCAGTGGCAGATGGTCAGTTCTGAGGTAAAAGCCCCTTAAACTGGATTTTTCCTGAAGCTGGAACTTTGGGAAGGAGCACTCATATCCATGGCCCTACAAAAATTGTGGTTTTGCATGCACATCCCAACAGTAACGGTGGCAGCTACAGAAAAATTGTGATTCTTACATTGAATTGGTGAGGTTGAACTCAGCATCAGGTGTCACACAGGCAAACAGTGTCACCCTTTGCATGGGTGTTGCACCCCTTAGGTCTCATCTCCCTTACCTCATGTGACCAAATGATGTTAAGTCAAAGGCTAGGAGGGCGGAATGAGGTGTGATGAATTCCTGTCTATTTTTTAAATCTGTTTAACCCAGTCCTTCAGTCCTTCCTGAGCTGGGAACCTTAAACTCGTGGTGTGTTTTTAAGCACTGGAATAGTCCCACTGACCTCATTGTTGCTTAATGAGAACCTACCTTTAAGTGTTTCTCTGGCTACAAGCCATGATAAAGGGAACCTTTCTGACATTTCAGGTTTATTGGTGGATTTTCCAAATATTGACAAGAAGGAATTAGCAGGGTAAGTTCCATTTGAAGGTCACTAGGACTTAATGCCTAAAATCCACATAGGTGTATTGCAAAAACCTCAGTGTCCATTTCAATGAGGTCCCATGTATGGAAATTATTTTTTTTTTACATTATATGCTTGAATGACATCTGTTTGGTAAAGACATGGGAACAAACCATCATTCCTTGATATGGTGAAAGGACAAGCTTCATTTGCCCTTCTTCCTCCTCGACCAGGAACATTTCAAAGCACAAAATCTGGTGCCTGCTTCCAGTCCCTTATTTTTGATTAGGAAACTGAGGCATAAAGAAGGTTACTACTGTGTCTCATTAATGCAAGCATTTTCTGCTCAAACTGATAGTCCACCTTACCTGAAGGAAATGTAACTTTCTAGTTAATCAAACACAGTCTTTTGGAATAAAAAAATTGTGGAATAAAAAAAAGGCAAGTCAATAAGGTAAAAAAGAAATCCAGAATAAAGCTGCTGGCATCAGTGCCATATCGGAAAATATATAATGGCTGTGAGTCTGAAATAATTAAATGTGTGTGAAGATTGGTCATGCAACAAAAATCTTGTAATCAAATCTTCTTGTCTGAAGATGAATGGAGGAGAGAAGGGGAAGACAAGTGTGTGAGATCCCTACAAAACTGTGCCTGTGGCATGGTCACAGCCCTTGGAGGTTGTTGGCCAACCTTCCCTTGTCCCGTGCACGAGCTGATTTTGATGCCAGGATGATTTTTTGCTTTTTCGTATACCCCTCTTGTATACCCTTTCATACAGCTTTCATGTATCCTTAGTGCTTTTAGCCCACATACCTGTAAGTCCCCAAGTCTGACAACCAGCTCAGACCCAAAGTCCTGTTAAGCCAGGAGACCAAACATCCTGGAGGCCTCGCAGTTGGGTCAGAAAGCCCCAGACACCGAGGTCCTCTCCAGAACACATTCTGTAAACCAAGACAGGCCCATCCAGGGGGAAGGTTCCTCAGGACGGGGGCTTCTCTTGAGCCTCTCATTGGGGAATTTTTGACAGATGTGCTAATTTGAAAGGCCTATAATTGTATATGTGAACCATTGTGGTGGGGCTATTGTGGGTGCATTTGTGTGTGCATTGTTGGGGCAGTGTGCACTGCTCGTGCACTGTGCATTGTTCGGAGGGTGCACCAGAGGATCCTTAAACAAATACCAAGGTAAAACCCTTTTTTCCCCTCTGACCGTGTTTGGCTTTTAATTCTAAGCCCAGGGAAAGCCAACAATTTCAGCAGAGAGCCCTGCTCAGTGGGTGCCAGGCTGAGTGAGTGTGATTCCAGGGCAGCAACGCTGTGCTGAGCCCCAGCACGGGTTTCACTTTGTGTCTCCTCTGGGAACTCGAGGGGCGGCTCTGGCTGTTAAATGGGATGTAAAAGGACGGCATTAGAGAGATTTATCTGAAACATTACTCTATTTCAAAATAATAAATCTTCGTTGGCTGAACTTGCTTAGTATTTTTCAGGGTTGCAGCAGATGGACCTTATTTGTGTGTGTGTGTTGATGAGCTTTGGAGCAGGGTTGCAGTTTTATTTCATAGATCCCACAGCCTGCTTTGGCCATTTTTGAAAAAAGTGTTTTTTTCCCAAGCTTCAGAGTGGGGCCCAGCACTGCAGCTCTTTTTATGTTCCACCAACTGCTAAGGGAGCAAAGCAAATGAAAGCACGAGCTTAGAACAAGTTTCTGTTTACCCTGTTAAAAACCCAGACAAGCCCAGGAATACCAGAAAGTATTAATGAATTAAATCCTAAGTGCTTCGCTAAACAGATGACTTAATGATAAATGTTGGGGCCCTCCCACTTGTTCCTGTCTTAGGAACGACTGAGATTTAAACTCCCCTGCATTACAGACAAAATAGCGAGAAAATTATTCATGTGGTTCAAACATGGGTGTGTTCTTGTTTAAATGCTTCTTATAAGCATTTAAACAAATGTTTCTAAATGTTTGCAATATTACACGGGGTGATTAGAGGCTTTGAAAGGAGTTTAATGGAAGCTGCGCCAGTACTGAACACCCACACGAACACCCAGAACAGGAGGGACAGGAAGCCGAGCCGAGCAGATTTGATTTAGCCTAATTAGTCAGGTTGTTGTTGTTTTTACAGTCTATTATTGATACACAAACATGCTGTTGAAGAATTAGTAATCTACAACACTTCAGTTCATTAGAGTTTTTAGTGGTGCTCTAATAGCCACGCTCCATCTGGATGGTAATAAGAAATAATGGGCCATAGAGAAGTTATGCATGCTCACCTTCTAATCCATTTTCAGCCAGCTGAGAAGGCAACAAAGAGGATTTTTGTTGAAATATTATAAATTCAAAGGGAACAGAGTCCTCTGTTCTTTATCTCTGCAAAAGGCATTTATCCCTTTCTTCCTTTGTGTGCTGCCCTACTGTTTCTAACCAAATTTCTGCTGTGGATAAAGGCAAACCATCGCGTCAAAATGACACAGACATCTCTGCTATGGCGTGACGTCGTTAATGGTTTTTGTGTTACTACCATGAGATTGTCAGAATTAATCTTTCTCATAAGTTTATTGTCTTTCAGGTTGTAATTGCAGCAGCAAAGCGTGGCCAGGTGTAATGGCAACACATGGAGGTTGTTAACTGATGTGTTTTCATGTGAGCGTGAAAAGGAGAAGGACTCAGCTGTGGCCGCTTTTAATTGGCAGCGTTTAATATAGAAACAAGAGCTTTTGGGTAGGGATGTCTAAAGGTTGAAGCTTTCATCCAGGAAAGTTAAACTTTAGTTTCATTTCCAGATCTGACATTTGGTAGAACCATGAACTTTGGCGTTTGATAAAAATTGTGGTGTTTTATTCCTCTCCAAACCCATGCCTGATTTATTGGTTTAAATGTTAAATGGTTGGGGGACAGGAACTCCACATGTTTTTTGTGAAGTGCCTACCAAAGCATGTTCCAAGTTACAGGGAACCAAGAAAAACAAATTGCAATATTCCAGGAATCAAAAAGAAAAAAAAAAAAAAAAAAAGAAAAGAAAAGAAGTCTGACTGCGCTGAATTAATCTAAATGTTTGTAGCTGACTCCACATAACTGTTTCAGACCTTGGGTTAAATTCAAAGAGTGCAGGAGACATTTAATTTTTGCCAATCGACGGCTTAAAAGCTGAGGTGAAGGCAGAGGTAAAGTGGGATACTGTGCATTGCGCTGGCTGGTCTAATTGCCTGCACTCAGGATATTCCATGATAGCCCAGAGTTCATGTGGGCCTGAGCTGTAGCATTTGTGGGAATAAATCAGATGAATCTTGTAGTTCATCCTAATTTAAAAAAATAATAAAATACATACGTTGTTTTGCTTCAGTGGATGCAGCCTAACAAATGGGGCTGGAGGCAGTTCTTTCTGCCAGGAGCAGTGTGTTCCATGGTAAATAGTTCCAGGATTGATACAGCCAGGGAGCAGTACAGATTTGTGCTGAAATTAGTCCCTGTCTCATGCTTCTCAGACAAATGTGATGAACATATGTAGGCATAAAGGCGATGGTCTGATACATCCTCATCTTTTACACTGATATAGTAGCATGTTTAAGGCAGAGCCAATATTTAGTAGGATGGCAAGAAATACCTGGCTCTGATGACAAAGCCTCAACAGGTATCTGCTACAAATATGCAAAAGGTTTTGGAAGTCCCATTATAGACACTGGAAATGGGAGTTGCATAGGATAATGTGCAAATACTGAAAACACCAACAGTTTTGGGGAGTTTTATGCCCCATTCACTGTCAGAGAGATCTTGGCTTTAACATCATGTTCCTATTTCCTGTGAACCTCTCCCACTGCAATCAGCATAGACTATTTCAAGCTGGTTTAGGATCTGCTCCTTGCTCTCCTTTTGCTCTCCAAAACACCACAGAAATATTAGTCATGAAAAGGAAATGTGAGATAACAGCAAGGGTAAGATGAGCCATCAAGCCCCTACTCAGAGGCCCCTGACCTCTGAGCATGAGGTCTTGGAGTGCTAAGCCTTAAGAGTAAATTAATATTGGACACTTTTTTTGTTCCTCATAAAGAACAGAAAACCAAGGTCTCCCTGTTTTTGGTTTTTAAATTGCTTTGCACTTTCTGCATTAGATTTTCTTGGTTTTTTGTTTTTTCAGCCTGTCTCTGTCTGAAACTTTTTGGATTAACCTTAAAAAAACCCCAATAAATTCAGATCTACTGTAGATGAACAAATGCTGGTTTTGAATGCTTTTCATATTGGAAGGATATTTTCAAAGTCTTTATGCATATTTTATCCTACTGTGATCAATAATTGCATTGAGTTTGATACATGTGCCAATAGCTGCTGTTACTCTCAGACATACTTCCGAAAATTAATGAAAAAGTCTGTATTTTTCATGTAGAGCTACAACAGATGAAAACCAGCCAAAATAATTTTCCCTCAAATTTCCTAGGAACATTCACCTTGACATTGGAAAATATCAGGCCAAAACAAATTAGACTGACGAAAGGAAGGAAGTTTAGAGGGGGAGGTGAAACTGTCTCAGCTGGGGAATGCAGTGTTCAGTCTGCAGATGATAGTTCAACTTTCTTACTTGTTTTTTATTTAAAAAACCCCAATGCTGAATATACTTTTGTGAGACACAGTATTGCCTTACTTCCATTTCCTGCCCCAAATGAAATTTGGCAATCAGCTTTATATTTGCAATATCCTCTTTCCTTCGTTTTATAGCTGCTTCACATTCAAGACACCTAAATAAAAATACCAAGAAAATTAATACCCTACTCAGAAGATTTGGTTGGGAGTATCACAAAATGAGGGCAAATTTAATTTTTGACGAATCTGTTTCTTACGTTTTGATTGTATTAGCTCATTTCAGAACCCAGTACCAAACAATGGACTTTACTCAATTCCATTTAGGCAGTCTGGGTGTCTCGTAGATCAGATTGAGATGTTTGGTCACTTATCCTGTTGTTATCCTCAGAGACTCTATCCTCATATGCTGTTTTTTTCTTGAAATGGTTTCTGTGAAGACGGTAATTGCATTTTTTTCCTAATCTTTCTCCCCAAATTGCTGTTGTGGCACAACTATGCATGCAGCTATGGAATTCTGTTTGGCAATAATTGGGATCAGGCCATCTGTGTTGTCCCAGGGCAAAGTCCTGATTTCCATGTTACCCCTGTTGTTTTGACAGTGAGGGGAGAGCTACAGGATCCAGGAGCTCAGCTATGCAACATGATAATAATTTCTGCTCACTTTTTGTGACAAGGTAGAACATGGAGTGTGTTATCATGGAAGCTGATTTACAGGGCATCCTTGCAATAAAACGAGGAAATCCTCAATCCCCAACTCCTTTTTCTGTCTCTTCTCTTCTCTTCTCTTCTCTTCTCTTCTCTTCTCTTCTCTTCTCTTCTCTTCTCTTCTCTTCTCTTCTCTTCTCTTCTCTTCTCTTCTCTTCTCTTCTCTTCTCTTCTCTTCTCTTCTCTTCTCTTCTCTTCTCTTCTCTTCTCTTCTNCTCCCCTCGGCTTTAGTCAGGGTGTATTTGTGATGTCGAGCTGTGAAAGTGAGTATCTGTCAACTCAGAATTATTTTTTGTGGCTGATCTTTCTGTATAGGCAGAGAGTGAAGCCTGTGTTGTGCATCACAGTAGAATATGGAATTGCAAGAAAAATACTTTCTTTTGGTTTCATTATGAAATAATCCATGTGATCCCATCACGTAGTGGAAATAGCATGGGAAATAATTGCTGCTAATTAAACCTTCCTGGTTTAAAACCATTCCTGTAATCTAATTAGGCTAAGTATGTAGCTCAGTATTGTATGGATTAGTCAATGAAAATATTTTTTGAACATGAATCATGGTGAAATTAGAAAAGCTTAAAATTAATTATGGTCAGGAATTTTTCTTCCTCTCTTCCGACCCTAACTATGTAAATGAATGGGATGTGAGGGCTGGAAGTGAGGTTTGCTCCCTGTGTTTCTTCATGCTAGTAGAGAAGAGATATTCTGCTGTTGTCTGAAACATTTATCACAGCAACAGCCATAAGTATTTTCCTTCCTTTGGGAGGTGAGCACTCTGTGTTCTTTATGCAGGATAAATAAGCTTTTTCACAGAATTATGTTGTCAAAGTCTTTAAGTACAGAATATTGGCGATATTTTAAACATATATTAAAAAGGCACTTTGGGCTCATTTCATAGCAGTCATTCTGCTTGCTTTGGCTTTAATCTTGCCCATTTTTCACTGGAAAACCTGATGCACACTTCTCCCACACGAAGGACAGACTCCCACCCTTTTGTAGTCAGTGCCTACAGAGCTGTCCATTAATCAAGCACTTAGTAGAGAGTGCAGCAAACTTATTTCAGAAACAAAGGAGTCCCACTTGACTGATCTCTAAGGATTAAGGAAATACAAGCACCAAATAGCTGTGCTAGATCCTCTGAGGAGGAGGATTCAGTTTGCCTCTTCCTTCCAGGGGCTGCATTGGCAGAGCTCATTTCTGTGCATTTTGTGCAGATCCCTGAGATTTCACCTCTGCAAAGGATGAGCAAAACTGCAGGCAGAGGTGCTCCAAGGGAAAAAATGGCAGAGGAGTGTGGTTTTCCTTATCCAGACCTCGTGGAGGAAGGAGGGCCCAGACTTTGGCGTGTCGGTAGTGACCTGGGTTCTTGTTAAAACCTGGGGTGAAACTGGAATGGTTGTGCAAGGGGCTTGTTTGCAGTGGAAATGCCTTCATGGAAAGGACAGTGCACCTTTGTTTTATGATCAAATAAGTGCACTTCAATTTAAAATTTCTGTAAGTTAAACAAAAAACATAGATTGAAATATTCTGAGCTTTTAGTCTGTCAGTTCTTTTATTGGCCTGAAAAACGATGCAGTGGGGAAAAAAGGAAAAAGGAGGCACAGCATCCTCTGCTTGGAGCATGCAGGAGGGGAATTTCACGGCACTTTCTCCTCCACCTCAAGAAGTTATTCCTTTACCTCGTGATCCTAATTCCACATCAGAAGTTTTATTCCTTGATCTCGTGGTTTTAATCCCTTTGCTAATTCTACTCCAGGGCTCCAGGTTGAGTGGAGTTTTGTGTAAGCACATCTTTGAATCTGGTACAGTGCCTTCTTACCTTGTTTCTGATTAAAGGCTGACATGGTGGGAAGAGAATTAGGAAATGCTTTTATGCACATACCCAAAGATGTTCCAAGGGACAACCAGCTATTTCTGATGCCAGAAGTTATTGTGAGACATTTATGGCGGGAAATGTAGGCAAGCAGTGGCAAGTGACCTTACCAGGGGTACCACGGGCTTAGATGAACATAAAACTACTCCTGTGATGAGTCCTGTAAATGTGATTATCATATTACTGCAGCAATGTCCTCTGAGAGGATGTGAGTTAGGAAGATTTGCAGATGAGTTGGATGATGAGGCTCAGAGAGTAAAAGGAAGGTTTGGGTTCAAGTGTACTTTGCCTGTGTTTGAACCCAACCAGGAATATAGATTTACTGGCCAGCACAGAGCAGAGACTGAGGATGGAGAGATGAAAGCTTTTACATCCTGTAATTTTTCTCCTTTTGAGCTATTCAGCTTCCCATGATGCATCAATTTTTAAAACGAGACTCTAATCTACAATATTTTAGCCCCTTTAATGAAGGTTTATTTTTTTCCTTTACTTTTCCCTTTTTGCCAGTTATGTAAAACCATCTGCTGTTTACATTTTGTCACTTTGTGTGCTCACTTCCTTTCTTTGTTTTGTTCCCTTCTGTCTGTCACACTGTGGAAATAATAATGGAATTTGGGAAGTTGGTTTGGAGGTTGCTCTGTGCTTGTGTGTGGCAAGTCCTGTGGCTGGCAAGCACAGTAAGGCTTGGAGGTCCTGTGACACCCTTGTGCTCTTTATCCTAAGACTTCATTTTCCAAGGGCAGAGTGAGTGCAGGAGGCTGGGAATGGTTCTGGCTCCCAGCACCCACACAAGCATCTTTGCAGGGGTGTGCTCTTGAGCAGCTGTGGACTAGAGTTGGTTTTCAGGATAGCCTTGAGCTCAGCATTGCAGTAATTTGTTTTCTGGGCTCTGTGATGATCTGGTTTGTGTCCCACCTTCTGTAGGGTATGTAGGGGGAAAAGGCCAATCTGAGTAAACTTGGCATTTGATGCTCAACTACTGCTAAGCAATTATTCCTACAGACAGCCCGAAGGCATTTTTCAAATGCTGGTTTATTTTTTACTCTCACTTTGCTGGAAAACCCACAGATTACTGCTTTACAACTTTCTGTTTGCTTATCCCAGCTTTTGATCAGCTCTAGAGCTACATATTAAAACTGCTGACAAGATGTTCATCAGGAGTATCAAACAAAAAAAGGAGGAAATGCATTGTCAAAATTGTTCCTCAGCATCTTCTTCTTCCTTTCCATCCCAATGACTCTGTTTCCTAGAAGCTAACTTGCCTGACTTGCGGTAAAATTCATCAGTGCAAATTATCATTACTATTATTATTTAAATAACACTGTTTAATTAAAAAGATTTTGTCTGCTATTCCTCCACCTCTCCTTTTTTTGTTTCCCTCCTCTTTTAAAAAAATCAAATGCCAGCTCTGCATCCACTCAACAGCCCCAGCAATTTAAATATTAAATACCTGACAGTACATTGACTTTCAAAGATGATACATTGGAACAGCTGTAATGCAAAAGAAAACGTTGTAAAAGGTCCCCCAAACCAGGAATGTCAGTGCTCCCTGCATTAGAGTGTCTGTCTTAGTTGTGTTTCACTTGTTAAATGCAGAAGCAGTGGGGGTGTGAAAGACAAGAGACCTGATGTTAGACAGCCTGGCTCTTTAACCATGTCCGTGTCCACTGTTTAAAGCTGGGGCTTCATTTAACCTCTTCCCTGAGGGGATGTGGTAGACAACGAAAAGACTTTATCCCTATTGGGTGGGAATATTGCAGTGAAGGGATGAGAGAGCTTTGAGATGATGGCAAAACCATAAATGTTGCATAACCTGATGTTAAAGTAGCTTAGATAACTTCTTAAATATGAAGAGAAATTGAAGTGGACTGTGTTTGTAGTCTGATGGAAGCCATAGCTTAGTTATGCTGGAGATCTTTTAATTGCAGTTTTCCAGGGTGGTTCTCAGCCCAGAGTTTTCTTTACACTTTATCTTTTGGCAGATGCTTTACAGGCATTTCAGTCACTAAGGCTGCTATATTTAATGCCTGTATTAACACAGAAGGTGTTAATATCCATAATGATCTTTCCCCTGAAAAAGCCAGCGGCATTTATTCTTGCTCTTTGTCTTTAAGGTGATTGTCAAGATTTTGGTGTGTTGGAGAAGGAAATTATGACATTCAAGCCACCTCAGAGCAGTAATTCCATTAGAGCACTTTCCAATTCCTTAGCTATGGCCTTGGCTTCTTTAATTAGCAGAGAAATTTAATAGAGATGTATTAGTGAAAGGAAACTAGCTTTGGAGTGTTATCTGAAGACAGAAATAAACACCCACTTTCAAGGGCAAGTAAACGTGGACAGCTGAACTGGATCCACAGGATCTTCTCCGAGGATTTGTTTTGCAGGATGAACACCAGAGGTCACAAAAACGCCCCACCACAACAAATCTTCACAGCACTGGCTGAAGCCACAAACCTAAATTCTGCAGGTGCCCTCTCCCTCCTTCCTGTATGGGAGCATGGGACAGAACAATTTGGAAATGGCCAGATGAGCTTGCCAAGGTTTTGTGGATTCCTTGTTGAACACTGTGGGTATTTAAATGGTGGGAACCCCGGGAACAGAAGCTCATAAGGCAGGGTGGCTACCAGGATCCTCTGCCCACCTGAGACCCAGCTCCACAAAGGCAGCTGGAGTCAGAAGTTGCTCTTTGAAAGGAGCCAGTGGTGGTTCCCCGTGGCAGAGTCACTGCCCTCCCCTGTGTCCCGAGGGGGAGCTGGTCAGCAGAGTATTTCCCTAGGAAAATCTCCCTGAGGAGCCGTCCGTGGGCTGAGGGATTTCAGTCCCTCATCTTTCACCTTCTAGAAGTTCCCGGTCACCTTTCTATCTTACCCCTCTTCCTGCACCCCGCCCTGGCTTCCTGCCTCTTCCTTTCCCAGCTGTTCTCTCCCTGATGAACTCACTCACAGTGACCAAGCCTGGCCACTCTTCTTAATTCTTTCCCACATCCTCCCAGTTTTCAGCAACCTCCCCTGATTGCAGGTCCCTCTGCCTGGTCCCTCCCATTTCTTTGCCGAGTCTCTCAGTCTCTGCAGAAAAGCATCATTGAAGGTGACTCTGGAATATTTAGATTAAAAAGAGAAGCAGCTGATGATTCTGAGTAATTCCAGGGTTAGTCCTTATTGCAACGGAGTGATGCAGGCATCAGAATCTTCCTAAACTTTGTTTTCTGCTTCTCTTTTTTCTCTGGATCTGTTCCATGCTGTCCAAAGACCCTAACAGTGATGTGGTGTTCGCTTTGCAAGGCACTCATCCAAGTGAAATTCTGCCTCCTGAATGTTTATGCTGAAATACCCTGGCATCGCAGCGAAGCTGTGTGTACAGACCAGTTTTGCCTGCAGTACCCTGCCCTGGCTTCTTTTTTTAAAAACAATTTCTATGACTAAGAGCATTTAATACAATTACATAATTGCATTAGGAGAAAAAGTAAATTTTTAAATGGAATGCTTCTTCCAAAATTGGTATTTTGAAAGACTTGAAAAAATGCCTGCTTCTTGAAAAAAAATCAAATTATCAAGATGGTATTTTTTTTTTGTGCAAATGCTTCCTACTTTTGAAGGCTTTTTTTCAACTTCTGCAAAAACAGTTGAGTACATTAACATGCAATTGAAAAACATCTGAAAATGCTATAGCTATTTTATACTCCTTATACGGAAGGGAGAAAATGAAGAGAATGTTTTGTCTTTAAAAAAGGTACACTTTTTTGCATAAGTAATAGGCTTTTGTTTGTCAAATGCCTTTCACTGCACATTTACTGCTATTTTTGGAAAAGCGGCAGCTTATAGTATGTTTCTTGAGTAGAAAAGCTGAAAACAGGCGGCTTAAAATAACCCCAGTCAGGTGGTTGTTGGGGACACGGGCAGAGAGGAGAAGATTGCACCTGTGTTTGCCATCCCAGTGCAGCTGACTTCTTAAAATCTTTGATCACCCAGTTTGTCATTTCTTCTCTCAGTCAAAAATAGTGCTTGGCTAGCAAAGCAAAGCACTGCCTAAATTCTTTTGCCTTTTGCCTTTCATTTCCTCTTTCCTTCTGCGGGTGCTGAAATCAAGGCACATCTCCCAGATACGTCCCTGGCGTTGCCTGGGGCATAGGAGTCAGTCCAGAGGTTTGCTGTCAGAGTGGTGTGAATTCAGCACCTCCAGCAATCCAGATAATGTCAAACAGTCGGGATACAGACACTTCTTGGGTTCTCAAAATAGGTGGCAGCTTTTCTGTATTGATTTTGAATGGATCATGAAAAGTTCATGTAACGAAGGTAAAAAGATTCTAAAACCATTACTACCAACAACGGGAAAAATGACTGCATATTTTCAATCCAACCTTAGCCCTCATTCCTAATCTTTTACCCTTTTCCCTTCCCTGCCTTTCCTTTCCCAGCAAGGGTCTGTTGAAAAGAAGTTCTGTCAGCTCATAGGGGAGGACTGCTGCAGTCACTGGAGTTTGATTCTTCTGATTCTGGTTTTATGTAACTTTTTTTCTCCAGAACATCTATTGTCACTCTTCTCTAAATAGAAGACATTACACCCAATGCAGATTCTTCTTATCTTTTTTTGTCATTTAAATATAAAGCCCGTAAATTTAGAACCTGTTAAACATTATTTTTAGTTAGCAAAAGAAAGTGCTGGGTAATGTTCTTTTCTCTGACCAACTGCTGGAAACAAAGAGCTGGTGAACAGCCTACAGAGCCTGTGGAGCCTCCAGTTCATCAGTGACAGTACAGTATTAAGTCATCTTTTAGATCCATGCAGAGGACAAAGCCACTGCTTCTCTGCGGATAGGTGTGCTGCCCCTGCCATGATTTTAACAAAGAGGAGTTTTAATGATTCAGTTTCTATTTGAAATAAAGTAGGTGAAACAAAGTGAGAAATAGACTTGCTTCTGAAAGACTCTGCTATGTATTTTTAGTAGTTGGTACTGGGAAGTTCTATTTTTATTTTTCTCTGAAGGAAAGTGAAAAATACAGCGTGGAAGATCAGTCATGGTCAGTGTGTTCAGTAGCCTTTCCCAGATGTCGTCTCAGCCTATGTCAGGATCATGAGATCAAAAACAGAAAGAGTTTTCTTCTTCTAGTAATTAAGAAAAATCAAGATACTGGATGAAAAACTGCTTTCAAAGTGCTTGTAGTAATTTAGTACTGGACTGTGCCACAATGGTAACTGGCCTGAACATCCTCATGAGTTTCAGTACAAAGATAATCAGTGTGGCCCTTACGAGTCTGAATGCCCTGAATGCAAATACCATTGGAGCGCTGCAGAAATCCCTTACTAGCAATCAAATTGGCAGATTATTAAAGCTAGTTGAAGTCTTTGAGGGAGAATATTATTTCAATAGAATAAGCTAATTTGTCAAAGAAGGAGGCATTTAACTGATCTTGCCAAAACATCTTTTAAAAACTTGTTAGCACTCTGTGTCCCCTTCATTTCATTATGGGCTGATAAATTCCATATGGGACAAACTGACCTATCAATTTTGTCATTAAGTGTCCTTAGCTTTGAGGTTTTTATTGTTTCGTGTTACCTAGTGGAATATTAAATAGTGCAAAACCGATTTTATTTTAATTCCTATCACCATAACCCACCCCCAGCTGCCCATGGTTTTTGAATCTAAAACTTATTCTTTCTTTCCAATTTGGACTCCAAATCAAAGCTTCCTGAGAAGAAGAAAGTTTGAGCCATATCAATCTGTCTGTATTTTTGGGGGGAGGGCAAAGGCAAATATAAATATATATATATATATACACACACACACATATATATATATATATATATATATGGTTAGCGTGACCCTGAGGGGATGTGCTTTGCCATGTCTGCTTCGCACTGACTCTTGGTGACATTAGTTTCTTTTGTGTGTCAAATTAGGGAGCTATCAATGACTCCATGTCTGCTCGAGGCAGGACATTTGTGGGGTAGGCACAGGTTGGCTTACATTATCTGTGGGCCCTGTGCAGGGTCGAAAGGATCATTTCTCACCCTCCACACAGTCCCTCCAAGTCTGTGTTCTTTGAAATACTTGCTGTTGGCTGACTGCTTGTAAGGGATGAACCTGGAAACAGACTGTAAATCCATTTTGTGGAAATGAGATGGGAGATGGGCAAGCTCTTAGTAATTATAATCAGTAAATTGTAGCTTTTGAGAATTTTAATTTGCTGTTACTTTGGTTGCAGCGTTCGGAAATGTCTTTCACAAATGGAAATAAATATATTAGCTGAATAAATCAGTTCTTGAATCTGGCATGAATCTGCCCCCAAAAATAATTAAAAAAACCAAATTTCATAATAGCCGTATGCCTCTGAAGTGTGAAAGGGAGATAACATCAAGGACTTCAGATACAGTTTTGTTATTTGACTTTTTACTTAAGTTTTCATTAGCTTTTTTTCCTAGCCTTGTGAATGAATCATCATCAACAACAATAAAAGCAGGTTTTGCTCAGCAAGTTTCTTAATAATGTATAAATGAAAATGAATGGATTTTTTCTTAACCATGAAAAGTTTGGCTATTCCCAGTCTGTATAATTCCTGCAGTATCGAGTGCATAGTTTTGAAGAGCAGAACCACAGCTCTAGTGGTGTGTGTAAGTGAAAATAATGAATATAGTTAATATTCTGTTTTGCTAGAAACATTCACAAGGACAAATACACTGCGTCCATGCTGTGCATTTCTCACTGCCTTAGGTATAAAAATGTGGTCCTCTAAACTGTTCATAATTGCCCAGAGGATTGTAATATCAGCAGTGTGATCACTGTCCAAAGCCAGGCCAAAACGGATTGTAGAGATTGAGCTGTTCATGCTGCTTCGTGTGTACTTAACAGGCTTTGGCTTAATTTCATGTTTTCAAATGGACTGATTGGAAAGGTCTGGGTCAGGAGGTAGAAGAGGTTGTGAGAAGATTGTGATTGAGATTTGAAGTGATTTAGGGGCCAGGCAGGAGGGGTTGGGGTTGCCAAAATTATGGGGAACTTCTACCAAGAACCACTCTTCTAAGTAGGATGTCAAATTCACCTGGAGCTCCTTACTGTGTCCCCACTCTTTGCAGGAACTCCTCTCGGTGGGGCCCTTTTTCTGTAGCTGCAAAACTCCTCGAGAGCTGCAGAGCCTTTAAAAACATCACAGCCACTCATGTGTGTTCTGAAAGGCACTGTCTCAAACTGCATTGCTGGAATTACAGGAAGGTTTCCTGAAACTTTAGGGTTAGGCTCCATCTTCTTAGGCATCTGTGTACTGTAAACTGCATTTTTTCCCTCCGTGTTTTTTATTGATGTGAATGCTGGGGGGGCTTTGCAAAAGCACTCAGCTGTGACCCAGCTTGCCTCCTGAACCATAACCCATGTGAGCTGCCTCGTGCTGATTGATGGTGCTGTGCCTGTGCCACTTCTCTGCTTGTTGCCTTCCTCTGGGTGCCCTTGGCTCCTCAGGTCAAGCACAGCCCATATGCCTTCACACCCTGGCTTGTACCAGCAGTAGTGTGGCCAGCAGGACCACGGCAGCCATCGTCCCCCTGTACTGGCTGAGGTGAGGCCACGCCTCAAATCCTGTGTCCAGCTCTGGGCCCCTCACGACAAGATGGACATGGAGGGGCTGGAGCGTGTCCAGAGAAGGGAATGGAGCTGGGGAAGGGTCTGGAGCACAGGTCTGATGAGGAGCAGCTGAGGGATCTGGGGGTGTTTAGCCTGGAGAAAAGGAGGCTCAGGGGAGACCTTCTCACAACTCCCTGACAGGAGGGGGCAGCCAGGTGGGGGTCAGGCTCTGCTCCCAGGGAACAGGGACAGGACAAGGGGAAACGGTGTCAGGTTGCCCCAGAAGAGGTTTAGACTGGGTTTTAGGAACAATTTCTTCATGGAAGGGATTGTCAAGCACTGGCACAGGCTGCCCAGGGCAGTGGTGGAGTCACCATCCCTGGTAGGATTTAAAATACGTGTGGACGTGGCACTTGGGGACGTGGTTTAGTGGTGGCCTTGGCAGTGGTGGGTGAAGAGTTGGACTTGCTGATCTTAAAGGTCTTTCACAAAATAAATAATTCTGTGATTGCACACTGTGCAATCTTCATCAGTATTAGCAGAAAAAGACTTTACAAAAAAACACCCCCAATTCCAGCCCTGTTATTCCAGTGAAATCTGCCTGCAAGGATTAGAACATTAATTATTTTTTATGGATGTGTGTGAAGGTAGGGAGCTGGTGAAGGCAAGATGTTCTGCATAAATTCTTCAGGAAGATCCAGGAATGGAGAAATACGGAGTAATTTCTTACAGTGTCATGGCAACCAGCTCTACCCAGAGGATGCATCGTATCAATTAGGTTAAATAATTACAAACAACATTGAGTAAAATGAAGAAAAATAGCTTAGAGTCATGTCAGGTGGGAGGCAGCTAAGCTACTAAAAAAAATAAAAAATAAGCTGTATCACTTCTGGAAGACTTCAGCAGAAGCTGAAAGGAGATGTGGAGAGGAGGAAGAAATGAAGGAAGTTAATGAGATAGAGAAAAAAACTTGTGGTGGAAACTTTTTTAGATAAAATGGAAAGTCTTTGGGAAAATCCTTAGTTTTGTTGAAAATTTATTCTTACTCTAAATTACGTATTTTGACGAAAAGAATTGATATACACGAGGGTTTTTTTTTACATCCCAACTAATATGTTGTTTTCAAGAGAACTGAAGAGTCCTCTCTTGATCATTCTCTTACTCTGCTTTTCAGATTTCTTTTTCAGTACTGCAAAAAACCGAGAAAAATCCTTCCCTTGGTTTTCTGCTGAAAAGGTTTTAAAAATGGAAGGAGACCATATTTGGATTTTTAAAAACTTCACTAGGATGGTGGAAAAGTAGAATATAGTAAAAAAAATAAGACATTTGACTTATACTTTCACTTTAGAAGATCTTCTACAGCTATAAATTCAGACTAAGACTCAGATTAAGGTGTAATTATTTTTGCTAAAGTTTATCCTATTTCACAGAATAAAAGCAACTGAATAACGAAATGGGGAATAGTAATTTTTAAAACCATGAGTGCACGTCTGAATTTTATAAAATATTTCATTCTGAGTTTCCTAATAAAAAATAGAACAGGGAAATTTGACATAAATGATTAAGTATGGAACTTAATCATAAATGTTTAAGTATGGAACAAAATTGAATAATTTACCTTTCTTTGCAAAATGTATATATTAATGAGAAATGTGAAGTGACTGTGAAATGATGATGATTATTATTATTATTCCTAATTCTAACTATGAATAGGCGTGAAGAAAATTAAAATTGCGTCCCAAAGGCCTTTCCTCCTGCCTTTGGGAAAGTTCTCATACAGCTTCTCAAAGGAAAATATACGTGTTTATTGCCAACCCTAAAACTCACTAACATCAGCAGCTACTTTTTGTTGACCTTGATGAATTACAGACCACAACCTCTGGGAAAAATGACTTCAGATTAATATCATTAAGAACTAAAGCAGGTTAGCTTGCAAATTTGGTTCAAAGTGTTTTTATTTAGGTTAGGTAAATGTGTTTTAATGTTATGCTTACTAATATGTACTTGCAGGAATAAGCAGTTGCATAAAATGAGGAATATGTGAAAGACTGTTTCTCCCAAACCATCGGTAGACGAGATGAAGAGGCTCTGCTCCATAGTTAATAAATCTGAATGCCTGAAAAGATTAAAGGAAATATTTGCAATTTGATCAAACAACTGTGGGGAATAAGATGAACTCCTTTGGGATCGGGTTTGTGAAACTGAATAAAAAATGTAAAGAAAAGAGCTTTGCAAAGTCAACTGCAATTAATAGATCAGTGTAAAATTAATGTACCATACTGCAGAGGCTTGGGGAGAAGCAGGCTGGAAGGCCTGAAGAGATGTGCTAATAAATGTGTTGCTGAATATAATTTTCCTGGGGTTTGAAGACACCATCCTGCAAGGCTTGCAGCAGTTTCTTGCTCACAGAAGTAGTAGGTGGTGGGACAACTCAACGTGAGTGATACCTGCAGATCTTTAGTTGCACTCAAAAAACGTGAATTTACTGTCAAACTCCCCATTCCATGTGCAATGCCTATTCTGTGTGTAATTTCAGATTTCATTGTCCCTAACAAAGGACATTATTGGCACACATGACCACCTACAAGTGCCTTGCAACAGCTGAGAAGCAACTGAGGATGGCAGAAGAAGTGGGGGGAGAGACCCTGCAGTCGTTCCCTCAGCTCTTAACATGTGAACAAATACCTCAAAGGCATCAAGGCCATTTGGGTTAACCTCTTGCATTCGTGGCTGATCTCAGTGGTGTGTGAATGAAGACAGTAAGATGTTCAGTGTTAATGGCACACTGGGACTGCCAGGCTAGGGAGTTAAATGTGTCTTTTAGAAATTCACGCTTTCTCCTGCTGTTAAGAGTTAATGTTGAAGAGATACCCCACCCCATAAATGTTATAACTATTGGGTCAAATCTTGATATTTTTATTCTGTCAAATCTCTCGTTTATTTTCACTGGACTTTCAGAGTTGGCTTAGTCACTCTTGGATAACATCCAAGAACAGCTTTGTCCTGCTCTGGGAAATAGTCAGTCCTGCTTGTAGGAGAAAGATGATAAAATCTTTCCAGTTATTGGGACATAAGATGTGATACTGGCATAAACCTAAAAAAAATTTAAGACAATTTAGTTTTGCACAGACTTTTATTTTTAACCTCATAGTTGTATCTAAATGCAGCTTGGGAGACAACTTGGGAGAAGTGTAGGAGAAAACTCCATTGTGCTGCAGGTCTGCTGAATCCTGCAATTAGGGTTTCTGGTTTGATCCAGCAGTCCCACCACAGAAGTGGTTGTGAAAAGGACTGATGAAATTCAGCGTCACTGCATGCAAATGAACACGTAGCTATACCTACACAGTAATGTTTTCTAAATTAGCAGTTACCACTGAGGAATGACACCTGGCTGTTACTGCTGAGGGTTCCTGGAAAATACCTGTGCAATATTCAGTGCCAGTCAACAAAAGGCAAATAGGATTCCTGGGCAAGGCAATTGAAATTAATGTTGTTGCACCACACTGCACTGCTCTGCAACAAGATGCTGTAAGATTTAAAAGGGTGTCTGGAAGGTGACAAGAATGAGGCATGGGACGACGACTGGAAAAACACAGTGGGCGATGGCTTAAAAAACAAGAGTGGTGGGAAGGAGGTGGAGAGGAGCAATTACTCACTTTCTAGAAAGGCTATGGGTGGTCAGTGTAAAGGCTGGGGCAGCCAGGCTTGCAGAATAGCACGAAAAAATAACGTTTTGGTGAGGAAAAAAACCCCAGAGATAGATTTGTGGAGCAGTATTAGAAATTCTGGGTGGAGATGGTCTGTGGCTCATACATGGTGTGGGTGCAGTCCCTGGGCTCTCTGGGTCTGTGGAAATCTGAAAGGAGTAGCCCAGGGTAGGGATGCACTGTGCACCCTCTTTTGTGAGCTCTTGCCGTAAGGATCTAGAGGGGGCTGCAGTCAGGGGGTGGGTTTGGGCTGGGTGAGCAGTTAGAGTGGTGCTTCGTGTGACATTTATCTCTGTGTTCCCATCCCAGGCATCTTCCAGGCAGTGTCTGGAGCTTTACAGCAAGAGCTCCATGGTCCCTCAGAGAAACTTCATTGCAGCATCCAAGAGTAGAATAAGTGGATTTTAGTGAAACAGGACATTTAAAATGCCATGAAACAGTCACCAAAAAAGTCGAAGGAAAGTGATAAAATACACTCAATTATTCTCCTCAGATACTCTCCAGACATCAGTGTAATTTCATTGACTTCAGTGAAATTAGTGTTAATGTAGGAATGGAAATGCAGCAAATCTAATTCCAGCTTCTCCTTCCTGGAATAGTGAGCAAGAAAACAGAGAGGTAATCAGATAGAAACAAGTGCTGATCAGAAGGAGTTGGACAGGGAGGAGAAGAGCTCCAGGAACTGCTGCCAGGAAATAAAGATACTTTCCAGTCTCACATAGTCACGGAGAGTTCAGCGATACATGCACTGAGGCCGATATGAAAAGCCATGCTTTTTTTTTGGTCTTAGTTTGACAGTGTATGCAATCCCCTGTTGTTCTTTTGAATATTCTCAAACCCCTTCTGCCAGGACAACATCAATGGCCAGCAATGCTTCCAGTTTTTTATTTTTGGAATTATGGAGAAGGGGATGGTGGAGGGCTGTGGGACTGGTGGGGGCAATGTGCATGATAATAGTATTTAGACAGCTTGTTTAATCTGGAAACAGATCTCTTTGGAGTGCTAATGTCCAGTTCTACATATAAATTTATAAATAAATATACAAATTACTATCTGGCTTTGTGATCCTCTGGTGGATAATGCAGAAATATTTCTGAGGCGTTGCCTGCCGTTTTGCCATGCCACTGCCCTGTGTCAGGGTGGTTTGTGGCACTTACAAAGCTGAACACAGAGAGTCTGCGTAGCACCTTAGTTGTTCTCTGAAGTGCCATAAACACTACCTGAATGTACTGGAATTCAGAGCAACATTGTGTAGGGAATGAAACCCTTTCCTAACCACATTCACCTTCCCCAAAGACCCTTCTCCACTGGTAGTAAGTGGCTTTGTGACAGTTCTGAGTGACTGCCAAGCCACAGACCTGTGGCAAGGGTCCCACACACGTGTCAGGCAGGGGGGTGGATCTGCTTTGAGTACACAAAGGGTTAATTGATAACGCTGAGTGCCAAATTGAGAGGCCAGCATCTTTCCTCCTCCCAGAAGGATGCAGCACGGAGCAGGACACGTGATTTCATAGAGTATAGAAGTGGGAAACGTGCTTGTTTTCACAGTTAGGTTTCACTTGGCTATTGACTGTTTTACAAGGCGACCACAGAGGAAGCTCTGAAGAAGCTGTCAGGCGCGGTGACAGCTCAGCATCTGCCACAGCTAAATCAATACTGCCATGAAGGACAGCTTCCCAAAGTGAATAATCAGAGTAAAGCTAATTCACCTTGAACGTCTGAAAACGTCGGTGTGAAATTTTTTAGACAAAACCAGCATTATTTCAGCAAAAGATGAGAGGTGCTGAGGTCCAGCCCTGAGCTCTGCCCAAACGTGGGAGTGGGGAGCAGGCTTCACACCAGGCATGTGCGCAAATGGACTGATAAAATGAAAATCTGCTGCCAATAAATTGGGCAAAAAGGGGTTTGGATTGGCCCCTATTGCTAGCAGCGTGCTAGGACCTCCTGGGTTGGTTTTGTGGAAAATACTCCACTGCAATATAAATTGAGGGTATTTGTGAAGACAGTGAGTGTTCCACTTTTTCTTAGGCTGTTAAGACTCTTTTTGCGTCAAAATGTGATTTTCTTCCATTGTTCAGGTTTCTAATATTTCAAATCAAAAGACTGGAGGAAAAATGTTTTGCTGTGAATTATTTTAGTTTTATAAAATCTGGAGGTGAATTGTTTCAGCTTTTTGTGGAACTCCTTTTTTTCCATTGGTTTTAGTGAAAACATGTCAGGGAAGAGAAATTTACTCGGAGCTAATCTGTGAGCATCAGGTGGAAAATTTTGGATACAGAAGTTTGCTAAGCTCTGTCTAGAAGTGTTGAATTTGCAGGATGGAGAATTAGAGGGAAAGTGCTTCTGTAGATGACTTAGATGAGTAAGAAATATTATTGTTGAGTTTAGTGAAGCAGTTCTGTGGTCATTTTATGAAGCAGAATTACTCTGAAAATAATAGGATGGAAACATCATCTCCAAATTCGAGGCTTTTAATATTAAGGGTTAAGCACTTTACTTTGTTCCTAAAAATACCCTATAGTTACTCACAAAAATCCATCCTTACACAGAGTTCAGACTGAGTTCTACTAAATACAAGCAATATTGCTTTGCCTGTTTTCTGTCTCATTATTATTTTCAGACAGATATTGTATAAATACTCACTGTTATGGTAACAGGTGTGTTTACCACATCTCTCAGGGCTGTACATGGCCTGTGTTTTATAACTGGAATAATTCCTTTAATTGTCCCACATCCATTCTTGCTATTTGTGCTGAGATAAAACCGAACATTTAATTAAATGAATAAGCAAAATTAGATTTGAAAGAACTAGAAAGAACGAGTAAATTAGAAGACTCAAAGGAAAATTTGCAGCTGCAGAAATTCTGAGCCCACTGATGTTGTATGTTCACCTTTACACTGTGTATCTGTGTGTATGTACTTATATATAGATGTATATTTATAAGTATCTAAACCACACCAGCACATAGATTTATACAGCACAAACTTCTGCACTGGCATACACTTAAAAAAAAAGAACCTAGGAGCATGCTAGAAGCATCTTTTCATACAGTGCAGTACTTTGAAGGTGTGTTTACAAATTTTCCATGATATTTTAACAAGACAGGCAATTTAGGTGGTGTTCCTCAGTGTGCGAGTGATGTTCTGGCATCCTGCCTCCAGCAACATTGCTATCCTGAGTTCATCTTAATGTGACAAGAACTTGGTGTCCCACTAAAAAAAAATTCCTTTAAAAGTATTAAAGGGAAGAAAAAAAATCAACAAGAGAAAAAACCCTTGCGGCTCAAATCCAGCACGGAGCTGTAAAGTTGTTTCACACAGGGATACTGACAGCTGCCAACTTTGCTCAGAGAACTTTTTTCTGGAGATGATCCCTTTGGTTCCTGTGTTGCAGTTCAGCAGTGCTGGAGACCCTTTGTGTCCTGTGCTTGTTGTTGGTGACAGCTTTGACTCGTTGAGGAAGGCACGGGATGGTTTTGATCCCTGGGTCTTGGTTCTGGGAGGTAACAAGAGTAAGGACAGCAGTCTGGGAATATTTTTTTGATGGAGAAAGGAAAGAGAAGGATTTATGTGATAGGTGGATGATTGCCTGACAGACACAATTCAGCTTTTTCCGAAATACTGGAGAGATTAGCATGGAAATGAGGCAACGTTAGAGGTAATATTCAAAATGGGGAAAATGATAAATAAGGGTGGAGCAAAGTGTGCTAGAGGCATGGACGTTGCTGGAACTCATTGTGAGCATAATTCTCATGAACTTTGGTTAACTTCTGCTTCTCTGCTTTCCTTCTGCACCCACTGTAATTCCTTTAGGGAACTGATTGTGTTTTAATGGACATTTACCTCTGCACAGGACTTCATGCAGTGTGTGAAATGCTAGATATGCCATTTGTCAAGGAAGTGATGGGTTTCTGAGGAAACATTAAAGATGAAGCGTGGTTATAAGAAATGGTTTCACTCATTTCACTAGTTAATTCTTACCTGTGTTTGTGTCATACTGTTCTGATAAATGGAAAGTTAAATATTCCTGCCCCAACTGTCTCCATCAAAAGCTGTGACCCTTTAGACCCAACTTCCACTGCATATGAAATGTGTAAAAGAAGCCCTAATCAGCCTCTTACTTCAGAGCTCTTTAGAGAAAAAGTGTCCAGAATTAAGGCCTTTTCACTGCAAAATGAGGATTTTTCCGGCAAAGTGATGCTTTTACCATTCAGTTAACGCAGGGTACTGCTGTTTGCCCTGCTGCCTGTTGTGGTGTAATTGCCACCATTTTTCAGGCTGTGCCTTCCCATATGTTGCTTAACACCCTTGACTAATGTGATGAGGAAGAAGCAGACCCTGGCAGTCCCAAGACCTGTAAAGCTTTCCAGTGGAAAGAAAATGCAGGAAATTCAATCCCAATACCAACAGGAACCCCCTGAGCCTGTGCAGGGCTCTCTTTCTGATGGCCAGCACTGTTTCTCAGGTGAAGGAACAAAGTAATCTGGTAACCTGAGGTGGCTGTGGAGGGGGATGTTGAGCAGGGAATGTGTGTGCAAACTGTGATTTGAAGCTGTTTAACATCAGACCTGGGAGCTCTTGGCCCCTCATCCTCAGGGGGTTGAAACGAGGAATTTTGTTGTCTGTGCTGCTGAATAACCACAACCAACTCCAGCTCTTGTCCATCACTGCCCCAGGACAAGAAGCCAAACACACTGATAGCTGTGGACAGTGGTAGCTTTTATTTAAGACCGTGTTTTGCAATACTGTTTCAGGCAGTCCTGGCTTGCAGCTCTGTGCAAAAGTGCACCTAAGTCAGCTCATCACATCTGCACGGTGGTGAGGCGCTGGAGCTTTAATGTAAGTATTTTCCATTAGCTGAGTGTGCTCATGGGGGAAAAAAAAAAAGCTCCCAGGTTCACCATTTAAAAATTAGTGACCATACAAGTGCAGTTGAAAGCCCTCATTTTAATAGGAATTTATGCATAAGGAATGCCAAATGCCCAGCTGCCTCCAAAGCAGCTGTTCCTCTCTTCCGTGCGGTGTCCCCTGCAAGGGGAAGAACAGTGAGTGTGAGTTCCTACAGTTTATTACTGATAATCGTCTAATTTACATAATCCTTTAGTTCTTGTCAAGAAAATATTTATGTTAAAAGGGATTTTACAGGCCTGTCTTTATTACCACCATCCTCTTAATTTAGAGTTGGCATTACTGTAGTATCAGGAAGTTGCTGGGCCAGGAAAACAGGGGTGGATGTCAGCTGGACCCACGGAGGAGCTGTGCAGCTTCTGTGAGTGCAGAGTGGGACGTAGGAGTGCCACCACCCTGCAGAGGCCGGGCAGGGCACACATCTGGAAGTGCACAGACCAGGCTGGTGGTGGAATCAGAACGGTGGGCTTCTGACCAGACACAATTGTGTACAGCTCCCCGCTGGTTCCAGCAGTCAGATGGTTTTGGTGAGGAGTTCAGAGCTGAGTTTTGTTGCTGAATCCAGACCTTTGCCCATTAGCTTCTCCTCTGCAAAGTGGGTGTGACAATGCATTGTTGGGGCTTACAGGAGGATAAATACACTGGGTGATGTGTCATGGGATAATACAGTGGTCTGGCTGCAGGGGTGATTGAAGGAAAGTTTTTTTTTAATACTTTGGATGATTTTGGAAGAAAAATTTAAAAGTTAGTGTGCTCTGGTGTTGGCATCTCCCTGTAAATGGGGAGCAATTGTATTTTAAAGCACTGATTGAACACTGAGGTAAAACACTGCCGGGATAGGGGAGGATATTTTAACAGCGAAATATTTACTGGGGCCAAGGATTCAGAATCAAGGTTGGCCTTTTGAAGAGCTGTAAAACCTGTGCTGTGTTGGTGCTTTCACTGGCACAGCTGGCAGACCGGAGTGTCCCTGCAGGGGGGAGGTGGGAGGCTGGGGCTGGCATCAAAGAAGTGCTATAAAACAGGGATGAGGGAGGGGGCTTAGGAGGATTATTTTCTCCCAAGTAGTACACTTGGTTGAAACGTGTTGGTGGATTTGAGGAAAGCTATTTCTGTTAAGAAAGTGGCAGCTTTTTGCTGCTGCAGCATCTCAGTGAGGCTGTTTGACGTAGGAGATGGGCACTGCCTGGTGTTGCACCAAGCAGTGCCTGCAAACGTTTTGCAATCTGAGCAGATGTGTTAAGGTGAGGTGGAAAGGAATAACAAAAAACTGCTCGGCTTTTAAAATCATAAAATCAGATATTTGGATACTGGGTTTCTCTCTATTTATATTTAGTAAGTTGTAGTGGGTTGACCCCCTATTGCAGTGGATGCCAGACCCACCAAAACCTCTCACTCCTCTTCTCAACTGAACAAGGGAGAGAAAATATAACAAAAATTCATGAGTTGAGATAAGCACCAGGAGAGATCACTCACCAAATACCATCACAGGCAAAAAAGACTCAGGTATCAATTGAATTTATTACTGACAAAATCAGAGCAGGATAATGAGAAGTACCATAAGACCTTAAAGACACCTTCCCCCCACCTTTTTTACCTTCCCAGCTCTACCTCCTCCCCACCAGCAGCACAGAGAGATGGGAATGGGGGTTATGGTCAGTTCATCACATGTTGTTTCTGCCACTGCTTCAGGAGAGGAGTCCTTCCCCTGCTCCAGCATGGTGTCCCTCTCATGGGAGACAGATCTCCATGAACTTCTCCGATGTGAGATCATCCCATGGGAAACACTTCTCTCCAGACTGCTCCAGAGTGGGTCACTCTTCCATGGGGTCAGTCCTTCAAGGATGGGCTGCTCCAATGTGGGTCCCCCACAGGGTCACAAGTGCTATCAGGACACCTGCTCTTGTTGGCTCTGCTCTATCCCTGGGTCTGCAGGTCCCTGCCAAGACCCTGCTCCAGCACAGGCTTCCCATGGGGTCACAGCCTCCTCTCAGACATCCCCCTGCTCTGGTGTGGGTCTCCTCCAGGGGCTGCAAGTGGATCTCTGCATCCCAGTGGACCTCCATGGGCTGCAGGGGCACGGCTGCCTCACCATGGGGTACACCACGAACTGCAGGGGAATCCCAGCTCTGGTGCCTGGAGCAGCTCCTGCCCCTCCTTCTGCACCGGCCTTGGTGTCTGCAGAGCTCTTCCTGTCACATATTCTCACCCTGCTCTTCTCTGGCTGCAGTTACATCTGCACAATAACTTATTTCTTCTTCTGAAATATGTTATCTCAGAGGTGTTGCCATCATTTCTAATTGGCCCAGCCTTGGCCAGCAGCACGTCCAGCTTGGGGCTGCCGGGGATTGCTGGACATGGAGGAAGCTTCCAGCACCTTCTCACAGAAGCCCACCCCTGTGTACACAGAAGCTGCCCTCTCAGTACCACAACCAGGCCATGCAAACCCAGTACAGAAATGTATATTGGAGTTTTTATCTCTCTTCTGAATGATAATACTTTAATAATACTAATCTAAAAATCTTACAGGAATAACTAATTTCAAAAATTACGTGAAGAAGAAGTTGTAGCTAGCCTCAACATGCAAAAACGAAAATCTGTATTGTTCCAGGATCACGGCCTCAGAGCATCGTTTAAGTTGGAAAAGACCTCCAAGGTCCTTGAGTCCAACCATTAACCCAGCGCTGCCCAGCCCACCACTAAACCACATCCCCAAGTGCCACATCTACATCTCTTTTAAATCCCTCCAGGGCTGGTAACTCCACCACTTCCCTGGACAGCCCGTTCCAATGCTGGACACTCCTTCAGGGAAGAATTTGTTCCTAATTTCCAATCTAACCCTCCCTTGGCACAACTTGAGGCCATTTCCACTTGTCCTGTCTCTTGATACTTGGGAGAAGAGGCTGGTACCCCTCTCACTAATCTTCTTTACAGTTGCAGTTTAGAGGAACATTGTATATGCTTGGATTAATAATACTCCAGCGTAGAGCAGGACATAAGGAAAACCAGATCTCTCAATTAAGCCTTCAGTTCCTTAAGGCAGATGTTCCTATCTGGATGTATTTAGCATACGGTCAGAATAATAAGAGATCTGAAATGCTTTGGGATTATTTAGGTAACTCTGAGTGATTTTTTTTTCAGAAAGTTCCTTATTTTTAAATAGGCTAAAACATTTACGTAACACTATTGCTAAATCATTCAGAAATGTTTTATAAAAGTACAAATATAATGACAGATTTTATATGTAAAAATATATAGTACTTGGGTTCTTGTATGTACTTTTGGGGAGATTTGCCACACTGAAGAGTAAAAGTAGCAGCTAAAATAACAGTTGGATCACTTGCCTCACCTTTAGGACTGAGAAAAAATATTTCTGCATCATTACATCAAATTTATCTCTATAAAGTTTAGTGAAGACTGTTCCGGATTTACACACATCGAACAATTGAGTTAATGAGTGCTGCATGACTGTAGGAACATAGCAGGAAATGTTTGGAGAAATTCAGGTCATTAAAGAGAAGGTGAATAAATGCAGTTTGACCTACGTAATCCTTTCATGAAATTGGGTAATTTCACCTTCAACCTCATCTCTCCTGTTTACTGTAAACTGAGAGACTAAATTATAACTCTTAAAGTGTATGAATACCTTTAGAGATTTCTTCAGAGGTTGTTTAAATACTTTTACTGTAAAGAGAGGCACATTTTATTTTCTTTCAGAACCTTTTGCAAATTTTTTTTTTACTGCCAATTCCACCTGCCAAAAATAATTAAAATAGAGCAAAAGTGAAATGCCCTTGGTAGCACTCATCTGCCTTCGTTTTTTTAAAGGTGAGGGGTAAGGCTCACACTTGTCACTTCAACATTTGCTCATTAAAATGGGATTCTCTTAGAAATCTTCACGTGCTAATTATGGGCACAAAGGGTTATTGATGGAGAGCCTTAACCCTTCGAAGGTGACAGCAGCATTAGATGCTTGTCAGCGTGTCTGAGCTTCTGCTGCATACCAAGACCTGCAAAACAGTAAAAATCAGCTTTCTATAAATGACCTCCTTTTCTAGTTATCGTGTAGAGAACAGGGATGGGGAGAGGATTTATAGGGTGAGATAAATTATGAAAAATCTTTTCTCCCCCAAAAACCTGCAAACCGGCCTCAGCAGCTGCTGGTGTGGGCGTGGGGGAGCACCACGAGTGAGGAGAGCCCTTAAGGCACGGCTTCAAAGCTGTGAAGATCTAAGCAGGTTCCCTTTAACTCTTTGCCAAAGAGCCCCCATGCAGTAACCTGTGGGAGAAGTGGAGTTATTTGGATGAACTCAACCCTATTTACCATTTCCAATTAGAAAGGAAGGCTTTGGTTTCCAACAGGGACATAATGCTGAGTTTGTGCAGACTCCATGGCCTGGTGGATTCTGGCTTAGTGAGCTGAGGTATTGCTGGATGGTGTTTACAGGGATTTAGTGTGCTTGATCCAATGATTTATTCTACCCTTAGTTTCTCGAAGAAACGTTTTTTTAAGTGCAACCTTTCTATCACCCTATATTAGGGCACATGGAACTAGCATTTCTTCTCTGGCCATATGTTTTTCTACAAATCCTCTCTGCCAAGAGGAGGTAATGGGTGCCAGTTGCTTCAGACAAGCTGTTTTCACCATGGCATTCTTAGCTGTTTCCAGCCTGGCAGGGGACAGAGTTGAATCTCTTTGTGCCAGTCTTACAGGGGACATTTTCAATCAGCCTGTGTCCTCTGCGTAGGTCTGCATGGCCAGGTGGGTTGTAGGCACTGGATTTGCAGATGCAGTCTAGCTGTAGTTAGAGGTTGTAGAAATTCTACTCCTGCAGAAAGACAGCATTTGGGGGGCAATTAGGGCTTCTCTATGCATTTGTAATGATTTGCAGTAGCATCTAACATCAGAGATATTGTGCCCTCACATTTCTGATGAGATGAGTGCATGATAAATCAGCAGCTGTTCAGAGGGATGAGGTATGTTGCACTTAAGAGAAGTGATATTTCATCAGGTTTGTCCTGCTGCAAAAGTCCAAAAGACCAGAGAAAACTAAAGAAATAAAAAAGTCATGTGGCATTCATCCATCTAAACTTATTTATAATCCATATCCTTGTACTCTTTAGGTGTTGATACATGTCTGAATGGATACAGAGGCATAGAAAATCTTTCTGTAGCCCGCAGATATGATGCAGCAATCAGAGAAGCCAGGAAAGAACCTGCCCTTGCAACATCACACAGAGTATTATTCTGCTGTGTTTTCTTGAACAGAAATCTTGTGTTCATTTGTGCTGCACATTGTGTGACCTTGTTTGGTATGATCCTGTATTTGTGATGAACTTCGACATCTGATTTCTACCTGGACATATATAGAAAGCACTGTGTGAAATGGAAGTACAGTTCTTCTATTAGATAGGTTTTAGGAGAGCACCGTGTTTCTATAAAAATGCCACCTGTCACGTAGGGGTGATGAAAAACAGTAAATTAGTGTGAAACAAAGTGAGATTTCTGGAATGAGGTAGAAATGGGTTCTGTAGAGGGAAGACATTATGCGCTGAGCGATGGAAGGCATTTTTTCCTTTCACAGTGGCTTATTTCTTACCATTTGTAGGCTGCAGTTGTTTGTTTTTTTTTTTAAAAGAAAGCAATATGGAAATGCATACCTGAATTCTGCCATAAAGTACCTCTGAGCAAGGATTATTAAAAATGACAGTCACATTTCTGTGTATTTGATAATGTCAAAAACAGAAGTAGTGCAGCACATTGGTGTTATGAGATACCAGAATCTCATTTCTGCAGAATCTGTACTATCTAATGTAAGAATATAATTTTGGGCTTGTTTGCAAGTGTAACTGCATTGTGAAACAATGGGGCACCTAAAACTTCCTTGACTTTAAAAATGTGTTTCAATCCAGCGCTGTTCAAGACAGCACTAGCAAAGGTGTGCATTTAAATTCTGTCTTAAATGCTTTGTCAAATTAAGCCTTTAAAAATTAACTGCTCTGCATCAGTTAGTGCTCAGTGCATCGCTTTTGTAATGGTAGGCTGAGGCTGATCAAAGTTGGAAAGGCTTCCTTGAAACGTGACTTTCTCAAGTATGGCCTGTGGTTTTTTGGGCATGTTTGGAAAGGGGAGAATCAAACCAGAAGAGAACTCCAGGAGTGGCTTTGAGGCAGTACTTCCCAGTCTGCCATGTCCTCCTCCTGCCCCAGCCATGTGCCTTCAGCAAAGGCACTTTCTGTTGTTTGCTGGTCTAGTTTTTCACTCTTGGGACTCATTCGTGGGTGGCATCTGGAGCTGACATCACACAGCCACATGTGATGGAGCTCGCTGTGACATTAGGCCGTGACTGCCACTCTCAGCCCTTCCTGTGAACATCCTGGCCATTGACACAGCCTCTTGCCAAGTTTCCCAGGTTCCTTCCTTCTCCATTTCGTTTCATCTTTGGGACCCAGGCCTTTTTCTGCTCACAGCACGTGGAAGCTGAGCCAATCTTACAGGAGAGCAAGATGATTCTTTGGGCAGTGCCTTCAAGGTTTGCTGGCAGGCTGAAGCTACATTTGAAAATTAGTTTCGATTAGCTTAGGGTAAAAGAGTTAAAATGCACCAGCTGTTTTTAAATAACTCCATGTATGGACATGATCTCTGTGACTGATTCTGTAAATGAATGCACATGGGGTGGCTGTGTGAGCTGTATGAGCTGTATGGGTAGATTCAGGAAACAACTCTGTACATGTATGTGTGTGAGAAGGTGTGCATAAATAGAAATTCTTAGTTTACGTCTACGTATTTGCAGTAATTTGTAACCAAACATAAAATTCTCTGACATTATCCCTGAATTATGATTAGCATTGACTAGAGCATACTTACTTATTTTCAATTTTTGGGTTTTTTTTTCCAGCTCTTCTTTATGCAACTATTTTTGGAAACGTCACCACCATTTTCCAGCAAATGTATGCCAACACCAACCGGTACCACGAGATGCTGAACAATGTGAGGGATTTCCTAAAATTATATCAAGTCCCAAAAGGCCTTAGTGAAAGAGTCATGGATTACATTGTCTCAACCTGGTCCATGTCTAAAGGAATTGACACAGAAAAGGTATGAGTACCTGAGGTAACAGATTAGATAGCAAGAGTTCATGTCCATTGGGTGCTTTCTTAGAAAGTGGACTGTATAGCAATGTATAATTTACTAACAAATTCTTAACTGCACGCTACGCCTTTATTATGTTTGTGTTGGGAACAAAAACTGGTTGTTTTAGAAATGGACTGTTTTGCTGCTTTGAAAGTATGCCTTTATTTGTCATTGTGGTAAATGTTTTCTGCTTTCCAGTCTTAGTTTGTCTAAATACTAAATAATTTTAATGTACTTAACTACTGAAATCAATGGGAGATTGGTCTTCAAATTAGCCTGAGAACATAATTTGGTGTCTAAACTACACTGGTATTATCCTGAGAAGTATTGGCATCTCAGTGCATTGCAATTAAATGAGTTTGATTGGCTTGGACCTTTTGCTGATGCCCAGGATGTCGGCATATCCATCGGCATAATTAGTGTAGGATTGAATGGCAGTAGAGATTGATCTCCCCGAGCTCAAATCTCTGGACTGCCACTTGAGGCCTTTGGTAGGGAGGTGCAGAGAATGTGATATCGTTGGCATCCATGCCAGGGTGGGAGTCCCACAGGACTTTAGCCCTCAGAAAAGACTGGTCATTTAGGCTTCTTCAAAAGCTGATTAAAGAAGGTCATCTTTGGAGAGTGGTTCATCATTTGCCAGGACTGACCTCATGACGTGTCCTCAAGACCTCTCTTTGTGCACTGGATGTGCAGTGAGTCTGTCCAGCCTTAGATACTTCAGAGAGCTAAAGTCAGATGAGGGAAGGGTTCTACCTGCAATGCCTGGAGCATAAGGCCAGATAAAACAGTTTTAGGTACAGATTTTTGTTCAGTGAGGGTCAGCGGTGCTCCTGTGGCTCCTGTGGACCTGGTAGACATCAGCTTAAATTAGGCATTCAAGCTCCAGTGTCCATGATTTTCCTCGTAAGAACTTAAAAGCCAAGGGTCCGAAGGAGGGTAAGGAAGAGCCATGACAGATTAATGTCTTGAAGTGTGCTTGCAGAGCTTTAAAGTTCTTCCTTCAGTTGAATCTCTGGTGCAATATGGGAGGGTGATGCAGATTGTTCAGGTATGCCAGGATGAAGTCTCTGCACTGAGAAATTTAGTCTTACATCATGCTGATGCAACAGCAGTTCTCTTATTTATCATCTGCTGTGAAATTCGGTTTACCACCACAAATACAACTACTTTAAGTGGCAAAAAATTTTATTTCTTTGGTTCTCGTGCTTCAGCATGCCACTGCATTGTTTAATATGTTGACTTCTTATACACTAATACCATAACTTCCTAATCCTGATTCACACGTGTTAAAAGTGAGCTTTTATGTTCTAAGCTACTGTAAATGCATTCAGTCCTATTGTATGAACTTCAAACTACATGAAAATTCAACTTTCATTTGCATTTATCTCCTTGCAGTTAAGCCAGAGCTCTGTGTTACTCCACTGCAGTTTCATTAGATTTTAATGATGCTTTGCAGTTAATTAGGAGAACCTATGCTTTAATTACTGAAATTTCCTACCATAGATTCCGCATGTCCGGTTTTATAGATTATAAAAATGCAGTTAGAGCCATAATCTCTGACTCATGGCAAGCATTGTTCTCTGGTCGGTAAGATGGAGTGGCTGCTTAGCTAGATAATTGATTTGCCTGTAAAATCTGTGACTTAGGTTTTTAACAATTTTCCCTTGGTGACGACTTGCCTAAACATAGGCCTGGATCCAAACCCAATTTAAAGCAGTGGAAGGCTTTCAGGAACCTCTGCATCTGGACATCAGTAGTTGCAGCTAATCAAGCTTCCCAGAAAAGCCCATGTTACAGAAGAACAGAGACAAGAGAAACGTAAGAACTTGAGCACCGGGTTGGATATTTTGCTGTTTTGTGTCCCTTACAGCCTGCAAGTCTGCAAAAGCAACAGCTCCAGGGGCCCGTAGTGCCTGCACAGAGCATCCCAGGGTCTGTATGAGGGCAAGGATCAGGCAGTTTGCTTTCTGCTGCAAAAGCCTTGTCTTCAGGAAAAGCTTGGAAAGCTGTGTCGTAGCCAGTCTTCTTACATTTATCTCCACTCAGGAGGGTGTTATGATGTACTTCACCCAAACAAATGAGAAAAAGTTGTAAATTCCTGCTGAAAAATCATAGAAACAGTGGTACAGTCCTAGAGACTGGTCATCCAGGGTGGATGGTTTCTCTTGCCTCAGGTCCTTCATTAACCCTTCAAGCCTTGCTGTAAGACCCTCTGCGCTTAAATTGCATCCATCTGCACCAAACCTAGAGCAGCAAGAGGATGGGAGCAGAGGGACCCCCAAGGTACCCAGTGTCCTCTCAGATTTATTGCTGTTGGTACAGAGGGATGGGATGCACGGCACCTGCAGCTGAACTGCTGAGCCCAGACAGTGCTCCAGTTTGGAAGAGGGGATTGTTGTTCCAGGTCTTGGATGGCTTCTCTGCACTGCTTTGTCTGACAGCCTGGACCTGACCTTAGAGGTTTCTACCAGTTCTGTTTTCAAAGCTCCAGTAATGACATTCTGAGCAGCCTGCTGTGAGGATATATTTGCATCACGATTTCCTATTTTCCTTAATTTTTATGAACTTTTCATTAAGCTTCTTATTATCCTGCAAAACACATGTACTCATGACACAGGATAATTATTGAGGAATTTCAGCTCTTCATTTTCCATCAGACAGATCAGACAGTTTTCATCATCCAGGGATGTTTTTCAGCCTAATATACTCTATTACATCCTAAATTGTTCCAAATTTATCTCCACTGTCACACTGGAGTGTGTTTTGCAACATCATTTGCCCCAAATTTGTAATACATATCATTCAGTCACTCAGCATGTTGAAATGGCTTTGTTTTGAAACCCAAATTTAAAGAATAAGAAGGAAGAATGAGTTTTTCATATGAGTGTTACAGTAGATTTCTGTGGTATTGAACAACCTTAGCGTTGATGGAGCAACAGGAAACACGTGTTTCTTTGATAACTAAAGATTTTAAATTAATAGGCTTGAAATAAAAATGTAAGTTAAAAACTTGATTGAAATTAACTACCACTTCACGTGTGTTGATTTGTTGCCCCAAATATTTATCCCTGAATGACAGGTTCAGTGTGTAGTCCCAACAAAGATCTGGGCTGAAACTGATGAGTCCTTACATGAGAACTGAAGGCAGAGTGGAAGTTGGAGTAGAGGAGGCTAAGTGAGGACCTGGTCCTTGCTGCCTGTGTAGCAAGGTGTCCTGAACAGAATCTAAAGCCTCAGCGTGTTTTCCTTGTACGTGGAAGAGGACTTGGTCTCCCACACTGAAGTGACAGTGCTTTAAGCTCAGAATTTTGGCTTCCCTGATCTCCTGGGGAACAGCTAATCTTCAAATCCCGTCTTCAGACCACATTGCTTCAGCCTGTCTCTGAGTGCTCACAAACAAGGAATTAACAATGACACTAAAAGCATTAGCATATTTATTATTATTACCTAAGGGGAAGCCAGTGGCCTCTGATCCATAATCTTAAATCACTTAAACATGAGAGCCCTCCTCTGACAGCTGGGATGAGATATGTAATACACACACATGGACTCTTATCTCCTGGTGTAACAGTGGCTTGAACAAGATGGGATTTATTTTTGCATTTTTTAATTTTTATTATGTTTAGTGATACAGGTTTTGGGGTTACTCATCTAATAACAAGCAGGGTTAAAAACATGACAAAACTGTAAAGCCTTCATACATTAAACAGTATCTCTCATCCATCAGAACCTGGGGGGTTTTTTGTGAGAGGTAAAAAAGAGGCAGTACTTTCTGTATATATTACCATTTTTAAGTAGATTAAAAACATCTTTGCAGTAATAATTTGATATGTGAAACACACACAATTCAAATCTCTTAGTTTTTACTAAAATATCCAGGCAGCAAATTAGAAATTTATAGATATTAGCTCTACTGTAAGAAATGGGTCATTATCCAGGAAAGCAGAACAACCATTAACTAACATGCAGATGTCTCAAGGTCTTATCTAATGATAACACTCTGAAATGTCTGTAAAACCCAAAGATTTTCTCATCTTGACCTCTGTGCTGTTGTATGGCTTACAGTTTGCTCAGAAAGCAATTAAATAAATGTCTACGTGTTTTAACAGTAGTTTCCTTCAGAAAAGCCATAGGTTGAATGAGAAAAAAGGCATTTTATTTGGTTTTAACCTCAGCGGCAATGGCAGTTGGGATAATGAAAGCCAATTCCACATTGCACTGACTGAAATGGAAATCACAGAAACATAACACAGTATTAGAATTATTCACTGTTGGCCCACTAAGCTTTCATAAAGGGGGTGGGTTTTTGGTAAATAGACACAGGCTGTAACTTCATTAAACATTAATCTACATGAGGACAGTGCAGCTTATTCATGTTTGCTGTTAATAAGAGCTTCAAGAGCTGTAGAAATAATTAGTGATACCCTGAGACAACAAAGAGGAGTCAGGCTGCCATTCCTGCCATGTCCCATCGCATCGAGGTGTCCATAAGTGCTGGCTGGATTTCCTTGTGGATGACCAGGAGTAGAAGGCTGCCAGGCTTCGTGGCCAAAGAGAGCTGCTACAAAATCAGCTGTGACAGCTGCACACAATTCCCTGCTGGAAAGGGCAGGTAAAAATCGTTTGGACAAGTATTTTGTTTCGTTGTAGAGGCTGTAGAGGTTGTTGGTCATTCCTTGCAGATCGGGACGGGGTGGGCAAGGAGTCTTCCCTCACCTCACAGAGCTGAGCTAGGGAACAGGTACAGTTGGAATCCAGGGGTCTCTGGAGAGCGGGATGCAGGAGAGACGCTCAAGGTCTCACTGTCCTTCCCACGGGTCTGAGTTTCTGTTTCCCCTTCATGGATTGTTTGCCTCCTGTATGCACTCTGCAGGGCCAGGAAAGATTACCCACAATTATCTCTGCCTCTTGGATGTAATGTCTTGGGACTGATACAGAATAAACAGTGAACTTGTCATGCGTGAGGAGATGCCAGGGCTATGGAATGGCTCACGAGCTTAATTCCTGGGGAAATAAGTCCCCGAGTGGATGTGCCGGGCAATTTCCTGAGCACTGCCACCAAAGGGATGGAGGAGACAAAGGGGCTGTCAGTTCCACACCACATCTCGGGGAAGGTCTTCTCCACATCTGCTTTCATCCTTCCTTTCCTTCAGTGTCTTTCCATAATGGTGCATGTTAGAAGACAAAGCCACCTCCAGAAGAAGTACAAAATAGTGCACTGACCGATTCCGTTCTTCCAAGGATGACCCTAGTGCCAGAAACTGTTGTGACTTGAGAAATTCTTTGATGTATGACACATTCTTTCTGATGTTTCTTTCTCTTCTTTTATCTAAAAAGTTGGTTTTTAATGATAGATTTCCCTGCAGTGTGCTATCCTTTGCCCCATTAGAAGGCCGTGCAATAATTTTGGTTGCTGTAGATATTACAGCAAAAATGAAAATAATAGAACCTTTAAATACTCAACTTTTAGGCAACCTGGAATCCACTACTTTGGGTCATCTGTGGATGTTATTCGTGTGCCATTTTTCAGTGCATCAGACAAACCATTGGCCCCTGTGCTGGTGAACCACTTGATTCCTTAAAAGACATGGTGATCCCTCTCATCTTGCCCTGATTTTCAAACCCTTAGCCAGATTCTGTCTGTGTAGATGAAACTGAATTTAATGGACTCTACAGCCAATTTCTAGGGATTTTTTTAATGTCTCTAACAGGTTGCTTGGTTTAAAAAAAAGTTAATTTTGTTACTATACCACTACATGTATCCATTTTAATTTCTGGTTCAGCTCATATGTTATTAATAAGAAAACAAGTCAAACTCAACTTAGATGTGATTTTCAAATCTCAATTTCTGAGCATTTAAATCCAAGTGACCTTGGCTCTTACTGCAATTAAAACAGAGCACACCATCGCTGCTGACGTTCAGTTCTTAGTGCCAAGATACTCAGTGATGTATTAAAGACTACCCTAATGCATGCAGGGTTAATTACTGCTCAGCTCCATACATCATCCTTGAGATCCTTACAAAATTACCTGATTATTACAGAAAAATGCTCTGTGATTTGCCAGTCAGCTGTTTTCTTACCTTTGTCTCTTTGGCCTCCATCCAGTGCCAGTTGTAACGTTTTTAGCCAGGCCTGAAAAAAAGTTCCACACTCAAATAAGCCAAATCTTTCTAAAAATCTGAGTAACTTCATCAGGTGCCTAGTGAGTATAGTGGGTTTTTTTGGAAAGAACTGGCCTTGATTCTGACTGCTGAATATGTCTGAAAGCCCTGAGTGGCCTTTCTCCACAAAATAAAGAGCTGTCTGTGGCCTCGAATGGGTTTGAGGTTGGAGGAGTTTATTTTCTTTACTTTCAGAGCCGACACTTTTAGTATCTCTGATATTTGTTACAGTTATTCATTTAGGAAACGGTCCTAGTTATTACACCACAGAATGTCAAAGCTCCTGGCTTGGTTATCAGTCAATATGTTCCCTACCTACAACCCCTAAAAAGTGGGAATCCAGTGTGCTGAAAGAGGATTGAGAGCTAACGTTCGTGATTCACTGGCCTCTGCCCTTTTTGTTAACATGTCTTAACAGATTCTGTAATACCTCCTAAGCCATCCTGTAGTTTTTTCCAGCTGGGGAAGATTTTTTAACAAATACCTAAACCTGCAAACCCATGCTAAAAGCTATTGTTTGGGTGCGCTCTTAGTCTGTGCAGTTTTTGTTTTGATTCATTTGCTTTTGTTTGAATTTTTTATAATCTCTGCTCCCCATAGAGCCCTTTGAGCTGTTCAGGAGGCTTATCTTGAACTGCCTACACATGCTGAGGAAACGGATGAGAGAGTTAAAAAATCAGATTGAACCTCCTGGGGAGTTTAATTCCCCACCCCTACAGATCTCGAGCTGAAAAGACTGTGAGACCTTTTATGCCAGTTCCCTGTGGGTTTTCCAGAGCTTGTTCCTGCCTTTCCTAGTCTCTAGTAGCAACCACAGACTATTCACTCACCATCAGCATTTTCCAGATGAGATGATCCAGAGGTGGTGGTGGTGCTGAGTGTTTGCCTCGGGAGTGGCTGTGTTGGGGTCTGGATCAGCTGGGTGCCAGGTGCTGATGGCAGAGCTCAGCAATTGTCTTACGCTGACGCTGAGGGGGTTTAGTTTTCTGTGCAGGGAGGGGAAGTGATAAATGTTGTTCTGTGCTTTCCTTTCTCCTCTCTCAGCTTTGTAGTGGCTCAGGTCTTTGTGGATACCTGTGTGCTGTTCGGGGAGCTTTGCACCTTTCCTGGTAAAATCAGTTTATACAGCCGGGAAAGGTTCTCCTCTGGGTAGAACTCAGCTTTCTCCTCTGATTTTGTACTTTGTCCCAGCTGAGCTTTGGTTCTGTTGCCAGGATGTGTTGGAGGCGTTTCCTTACCAGTGAAGAAACTGACTGAGCATTGCAGGATGTCCTCTCCCTGAATCTGAATTTCTTTTTTACACCCGTGTGTGTGCATTTGTACACAATGTGGACTCAGGCACAGCCATGGTGCTGCTGGTTTGTATCTTCTTAATTGCATGCTGCCTGAAAAATGCTGAGCTCTCAGAGGAATGCAGACGAAGAATGTCCCAAGTCTTGTATTATCAATAAGGGGTCATTTTCAGGAGAATATTCATCTTAATTTGAAGTCCTCATTTGAAGAGCATGGAGTAAACACGTAGCTGAATGTTGCATCTGTCTTTTTTCCCCCATGTGTATCTACATTTATCTTTAGCAGTCAACAATGCCTTGGAAAATCTTCTAATATTAAATATTTGTTTTAGTTGTCATCTGTTTCGTTCTGTGTTCTCAGTGTCTGTGTAGCAGGCAAGAAAACTCAAATTAAGCATATTTGTTCCTGGCTAACTCTTGGATCATTACTCATTCACTGCTGTACTAGTTGATATCTCCATATATCTCTGTGCAGTGATTTGTCATTAGGAGAATCACTTTATCATGGCATCAGAAAATTCCTGAATTACGCTTTCTAAGACTGGCTTTTTTCTGTGCAATGGATTTTTTTTTTCTGTCTCTTCATATTACAGTGTGTAATGATAGATATGATGCTTGTGTCTATAAAAAGAGTAATTCTTTGAGTGTTCACTTTTAATTTTTATTAATATCTGTATTTAAGTCTGTATTTGTGAGGAAATAGTATGCTGCTTTGCATCCAAGTGGCTTTTATTCCTGAGGGACACAATTATTTTACATTCCAAACAAACAAAGGGTCCTGGAACATCTCAGAATCTTCAGGAACAACCTCTGCAATAGTTTAACCGATTTTTCCTGCAGTTTGGAAGCTCAGAAGCTGAAGTTTGGTAATCAGTCGTGTATGAACACAGACATTTTTCTTAAGAGCAATGTTCCAGAATTCCTAGCTCACAGCCTTGTTAAGTCAAAAGCACTTAAATTTCTGAAAGTATTTAAGGGACATAAAAAACTTACAACCGTGATTCAGGCCCAAGAGTAGATAAAAATGTTAAAAATCATTAATCATGGTAGAAAAGAAAGCAGAATTTTTCATTAAGTTACTATTGGGATGAAGAAAGATGGCATGTTTCTGTTTTACTGTAATAAAGACAAACTTTCTGTTTGATCCAGAAGTAAGGCCGAGGTGAAACAATCACTCTCCAAAATAATCTTTGTTTTTCCCTCAGAAACGAAGGTGTGCCCGTATTTCTAATGGTAAATGGAATGACTCAGCTGAATAGAAGTTTGTAAAATTGACATTTGCCCCTACTAAATTATGGAAATGTGATACAGAATATGGTCTACAGTGACTCAGACAAGATACTATTATTAATGCAAATGATGGCTTATAGAGAATATGTCTTGTCAAATGTGTTTATTACTAATTTTTATGATAAAACATACTTACGCAGGGGATTTTAATGTGTTCTGTACAACATTTTGTTACGGAAAAATATCATTAACCCAAATTGACTTACTCTGTGTTAAATAAAATAAAAAGTAATTATCTGGTAGCTCTGGGGAGTTGGTTGTAAGTGAGAAAACCTCATGCAGGGGGAAGTTTCCAAAAGAGCCTGTGCTTCGTAGTGTTGGGCAGAAAAAGCATCATCTATCTCTCCTGTTTTTTCAAGATTGAGAGGTGACCTGCTCATATTCTATGAACACCTACATGTGGAGGAGATTTCTGATTATTGCAGGTCTTTTTTCCCAACAAGCTGATAGATTTCTCTGGCTGTTGGCTGAAAATTAAAAAAAAAAAATCAGTTCAGAAACAACACATGGTCTGAAAGAGAGAGTAGCTGTCCATTGGAACAAATACCTTGTATCATTTGAAAACATTAAGTCAAGGCCTTCTAGGCTGTAATTTTAGCAGGTATTCTGGGATTGATTGAACAGCTGTAGTAGAAGAGCTTAGTGCAGATGGTTGCAGTAGCCCCTTCTCACCTCAGACTGTCACAGTACAGAGAACGGGAGAATAACTTCTGCTTCACCTTTCTGCATTCATTATGTCTTTGATCCCAAAGGAGCTTTTGATCTATTTAAATAAGAAAAAGACTAAATATTATTATTAAAATAGAAGTTATTTATTCTTTTCACATTCTGTGCTTTAGGAGCTTTAATAATGCTTTGCAGTAATTTGTTTTATACCTCTCCTGCATTAAACAGAAATTAAAATTGTGGCTTGAGTTCATTACCATGACCATTTGCCTCAAAGCTTAGTCAGGGTTACCAGAGTCTCCCTCTGCTATTATTCCATGATAGTCAACTCATTGACCCAGTGTCCCTGTCTCCTGCACTGTCTGCAGAACCAGCTGCCAGATTAATTCCATACGATGAGAAATTAGTCAGTACTATTGATCTGCAATCTTCTTGATATGAGATTTCCAGAGTGCTCGTAGTCTCGTGCTCTTTTCTGTCATTTATCCTAGAAAAACATTAAAATGGTTTATGTGTTTCTCAGTGCAGTTAGCTACTGTGCATTTGGGGGCTGTAAGGATGTTGGTGTGTTTAGGAGGGTGGGCAAATATTAAACAGCCAGTTTACAAACCCAACAGGACCCACAGGTTTTCACTTTCTTTCTTCAGGTGTATTTGTGTTACTGTTTCAATAGGGAAAGCTATTTAAGGTAAGAAACTAGTTGAAGATCTTACTTAATGGACCTGCAGTGAAGATGTCTTCATGTTCACAGTTCATCACTCACCTTTACTTTACATTTCGTGAGGTTTCATTATGCTTCCTTTTCCCTCCAATCTCTTTGGATTTTCTAGTCTGTAAGCCCTCCTGGGCAGGTAATTCCGTATTTGTCTCACTGAAACTGAGCCCTGGGTGTGTTTGGACACGTGCTGGTAAGTGGTCACCTACATCAAGACTTCTGAAAGCTGGTTTTTCTGCGTGTGAACAAAATGTGGTGTTTTTCTGTTGTGGATGGTCTGTCTTTGCACGTCCTCGAGCTCCTTCAGCTCTGTGTGTCCGTTCTGTGCTCCTGCAGGGACTGAGCACAGCAGCAGGCAGATAGTCTGGGCACCAGGTCTGGAGGGATACCCACAGACAGGACAGAGCATTTCCACCTGCAGTTCTGGAAAGTGAGTGTGAAAATGGCTAGGGGTGAGCACAGTGTAGCAGAACAGTCCTGTCCTCTGCGTCACCCTTCCAGATGAAGTGAAAGGAGTAGATGAGTAGGAAAAGACTACCCCAAATCAGAGTAAAACTCCCACCAGAAGCTCTGTGAAATAACTGGAGGGATGGATGGATTTCAAGACCCACCCCGCCAGGCACATCTTCAGACCCATCCGTCCGGTTATTTCACGCAGCAGTGGCCTGGTGTCACATTCCCAGCTGATTGTTTTTCCGTCATTTCTTCTATCCAGGTGCTCTCGATCTGCCCCAAGGACATGAGAGCAGACATCTGCGTGCACCTGAACCGGAAGGTTTTCAACGAGCACCCTGCCTTCCGGCTGGCCAGCGACGGCTGCCTGCGAGCCCTGGCCGTGGAGTTCCAGACCATCCATTGTGCCCCGGGGGACCTCATCTACCACGCCGGGGAAAGCGTTGATGCTCTCTGCTTTGTGGTCTCAGGGTCCTTGGAAGTCATCCAGGACGACGAGGTGGTGGCTATTTTAGGTACTGTGATCTCTGCTGAAATGCTTGTGGTTTGTGTGTATTTTCTTCCTTTTGCTGAGGTTTGAATATTAAGTAGTCTTGCCTAACATCAGCTGGGACTATGGGAGGCTGGGAGTTGTCATAAGATGGAGATACTGTGTCTCCAGAGATCCTTCTCCAGAAGCAAATCCTTCATCTTTTGTGCCATTGGGAGTGCTGTTTCTGCCCACAATGGCTCACTGGTCACAGCTCCAGATGGCATCTGTGTGCTTGACATCTTTTAAATGGCCTGCTGGAGGAAATGCACATTGTTTTCTATTATTCCCTCAGGAGGATTTCCACATTAACCTTCGCAATGGGATTTTCATTTGTCTGTGTTCTAGCCCAAAGTAACACCTGCAAACAGTCTCTGCAAGGAAGCAAAATTTTTGCTTGTAGTGAACTGGCTTTGCAGAAGATAAAGAGTCTGATCTGACTTTGCAGAGGGATGGGGTTACACCAGGTATCAAACCATAGTCATGACAAGTCTGAGTAATGAGGGAGCTCCAGGTTAATCACCTGTCACCCCCCTGTGCTGTCTGGTTTGCCAGCAGCAGGTGGGGAGGAGCCCAGTGCAGACCCTCGCTAGCTTATGTGGGATTGGAAAGGTGTGGCACATGGTGGGACTGAGTGGTCAGAACCAGTGTGGAGGTAGGAATGCTCCCCAGAGGCAGAACCATGTGGAGGAAAAACTGGTGGCTCTGCAGAAAAACCATCCAGTGCCTGTCTTGTGTGTTTAAAATAAAGCCATTTATTGTAGGACTCATGTTCTGTTGAATATTTGCCTTCTCTTAGGCTGGAGCTGTCACTCCCTGAAGGCAAATCCAGTGGGTTATTGGTCCTGGAGAACCTGTCAGACCCCACTGAAGCTCTGTGCTGATTCTTCCCTGTAAGGGTGGCTCCAGAGGGCTCCTGATGTGTTTCCTTAAAAATGTGTGCCTGGGACTGGGGTGGGATTGGGCAGTGGGTGGGATTGGGCAGTGTGTGGATGGGCTGCACGGAGACAGCTCCCCCAGGGCATCCCTTGGATTCTTCCAGCTGGAGTATGAGCTCAGGAAAATGCACATGTTTTCCAAATGCTGTTTGGAAATACCTGCTGCACCTTACTGTATTCCAGTATACACTAAAGTTTTGAAAAAGAGGTATTTAATGTAAGAATGAATCTGTTTCCATATTCAGATGTGAAGTCATTATGTTGAAAGCTCCTAAATCAACAATTTCTATAGGAAATTATTCCTTGTATTCCAGCTCACTGGAACATTTCATTTTTATAATTAATCTCAGTGATAGTATCTTGTATTTGCTTACAGTTATTTAAAAAACAAAAGGCTTAAGAGGAAGTAGCAGTATTTAAACAAATAAGCAGTTTTTACAATGAAAACAATAAATATGTGATTTACTGAACTAAGAGCTATCACTAAATGGATTACATGCAAAACTTGATTGCATTTATTAATGAATACTGTGTGTGTGGAATGACATGACAGCAACAACTTTTTGTTTCTACCTTGTAGATATATTAAATCTGTATCTATGTTAATCCCCCATTTGACCAGAGATACTTTCAACCATATCTGGTTAAAGTGAATTACCTTTAATTACCAAAAGTGCCTTTCATTCTTCCATGACTCAGAGCTACGTTCACCATGTACTTTAGGGATTGGCAGAATGTGTAAATGTAAGTTAAAGCAAGATAAACTGCTTCCCCTAGTCCTAGAATACACTGAAGAGTTTTTTCATGCTCTGACAGATTATTAAGCAGAATAGTGAACTGAGTAATTATGGGATATTGTGTCCTAAAAATTCACTTGTGGAAGAAAATCTTTCCCAGTTGTAGTTGCAAAGACATTTCTAGTGGCAGCTGCAGCACCTGAAACAGCAACTGCAGATCAGACAGTGAAAACCGTAATTTTTATTGATCTGTTCTGACTTGAGAAGTTCAAGCACAAGGAACGTGAATCTGCCTTAGGGGGTGACAAGGTTTAAGAAAACTGACTAATGGGAAAACCTCAGTACCTGCTTTGAAAGCTCCAAGCATCTGCTTCCACACTGGTTTTCCCAGGAAAAGTCAACTCACAGGATTGTGCTGCCAGTCTGTCCATCTTCTCCGTCCCCCAGCAGTGACCTAGAGTAGAGGAAATGCAGTAAGTATCCTTTGCAAACTTGTCCTCATCAATTTCCTCTATGAGAGCAGGAGTGAACAGGACATGCTGTCTGCAGCCCCTGCTCCTTGCGGAGGAAATAATAGTGTGGTGTGATTTAATACAGTAGTGTGTTACTTGCCTTGCTTAAACAGAGAGGGAGAAGAGGTGTTGGGTTTTTTAAAACCATGCTCACCTGCAGATGGATGTTTTGATGTATTTTTAACTGTGGAATATCCTAGAAAAATGAGTCAGGTAGGGACATTAAAACAGGTTAAGAGCCATCGTGCCCCATCTCTTGGATTCTTGCTTCTGTCCGAAGTGCAGGGCTTCATTCTCCCTCAGGTCCTGGCATGGATCACTCCACGATGTCCCTTCTTTCCCCTTTGTCCATCTTCCCGTACCATGTTCCCTTGCCATGCAGCCACGGTGAGTTAGCACATCCAGCCTTGCTGCTTCCTGCCCTCAGCAGACTTGGCATCTCATCCAGGTGCTTTTCTTTTTTCCACCTTCATGGAACAACCATCCTTTCATTCAGCAGCATTCTTTCTGCCTCAACAGCCCCAACTTTGGTGTTTTCTGTGCTGATTGACAGGGCAACTTGCAGCACCGTGACATTTTGTTCTCCCCCCAGTTTGATTTTGTTCTCATTTGTGGGTAATGAAACACCCAGCCGCTGCAGTAATCAGCATTACAGAAACACTAGCAGTAAGAGAATGACTCCAATTGTAGACCTGCAGTTTTTAGGACTCGCTAATGGAGATATCCAGGTGCCCCTTTATGATCCCCTCATTAGTTACCTTCCCTTCTCGAGGCCAGTGTCCCACCTTCTGCAGGTCGTGGCTGTAGCAGGACCAGTCCATGTGCAGCGCTGGGGTGCTGCTGCGCTGGGGAGAAGGAGACACGGTCATTTTAACATAACTCATCTGCAGTTGCCAGGAGAATGGAGAAGGGCAAACATTCTTGTCTCTAATTATCAAAACTTTCCCGGCGAGCGAGGTGACCCTGAGAAGGCACGTCAGTAATTTTCCACCGTCTCAAGCAGGAGTAAACAATTTAACTGGCACTGCTCTGCACGGGGAGGTGTTACCAGCAAAGGATCTCAGGAAGGACCAGGGGTTTGGAGTCCCCAGGCTAATGAAAGGAGGCATCAGCTACCAGAGGGCACCTAATAATTCACCCTGCTGCAATTAACCTGAATTTGCTCCTGATGAGGAGTTACACATCAGTGGCAATACCAACCAAGTGGCTCTTGAAGTTGCTTTCCCGCTCCTGCTGTTTGCACAGCTGCCTGTGTAAGTTGTGCAGTGACTTAAACTGGGCATATTGATTAACAAGGTTTAAAGAAGTCGTTTTTTCAGCAAAAAAATAATGGCCCACCGCGTTCAGATGTTGATTGTAGGAATTGATCAAAAATATTGCACAAGCTGCACAGCAATAAAAATTTATTGAGCAGTGAAATCCTGGTGGGGCTTGCAGCTGAGTGAACTCAGTTTTGATAGTCAAGCCAGAAAGAATATAAATTTAATAGCTCATGTTTCAGCCACACGTAGGGTCCTGATCCCATATGTATTCAGTTATTTGTCGTTATGTGTTGCATGCTAATTCTCAGCATGTTCTGCCTGTAATTCCAGAGCAAGCCGTTGTTTATTGTTATTAGACAAACCAGACCTTATTAAAGGTCTTCTTCGTTAATTATTTCCAAATGTTTTATCTGGGAAGGGGGTATGATGCAGTATCAGAGGAATAGAGGAAAGCAAGTGTCTTCTTGAGTTTGGTATGGCAGCTGAAAATAAGGGTGAGTCTTCTTCTGCTCATAATGCTACTTGTGTTCGGAGGTCGAAAGACTGAGTCTCCCACCAAATCACACAGAGGAAAGTTCTTTAGAGGAAGAGCAAGTAGCAGCTCCCATTTGGGTGAGCAGGAGGCCCAGGAGCTCCATAGCTCTCATCCATGGGGATTAGCAAGATGGTATTTGGTATCCATGCATCAACACTTTGCATTTCTATGCCTAGGCAGCTGGGAACGTGCTTTGTGCAGGACAAGACTGACCGTGTGGGATGCTCTTTGTGACATGAAAACCTGTTAGTCCAGTTCCATCTCATAGTATTAGTGGCTAATTCCCTGATTTTAATTAGTTTAGTTGCAGCTTGGGTGTCTTCTCAAGTGGAATGAAGGTGGCAGAATTTGGCCCCTGTGTCAAATCAGCTCTTGTTAATTTATACTGAACTTTTGTGTTGTTTTCCATGTGAAGTCAACCAAGGCGGACTAATTGTGAACATTTCCCCAGGTTAGTAACATGCACCTGGTAGCAATTTACAGAACAGGCTGTGTCCTATTTCATCTGTAGGAAAAGTCCCCTGTGTTCCAGTGAGTTAAAGCTCTAAATTAACTAAGAGGAAAATGATTCATAGAGGAAAGGGTTGGGTTTTTTTTTCAGCTAGCAGAACTGAAATAATTAATGTGATTTAGGCTGGGTTTTAAGTGCTGAATCTCAAAGTATTTTGCAAAATACTTGAAGGGTTACTGGTCTGAGAAGGAGTGTGATGTGCTGCTCTGCACTGTGCAGTTCTTTAGTGCCTTGGAATCAGTCAGATCTTGCAGGTCTGGGTTGACATCTGCAGTACCATGTAAGAGTTAGTCCTACTGGTGCTTGTTCAAAAGTGTAATTAGTTCTTACTGAAAAACCTGAATTTTTCATATTATTTTGTAAATTTAATATATTTTTTGTGTCTCTCTCTGCATGGTGGTTAATTATGATAAGAAACATCAATCTTAATTTAGTGCCAGCTAGCATGTTACAGATTTGATCCGCAGCCTCCAGAGTCAGAAAGATTCCTTTCTCTGAATTGATGTGTTTTTGAATTAGACCTGCACGCTTCACTGCAAAAACTCGAAAGTCTTGCCGGCACAAGAAAAGGAAAATTATTTAAAAATTGTGTGATGCAGTTCTTTTAAATCAGACTAACAGTTTGAGGCAATCGTGATTTGCCTTACGCGTTTTCAAGGTGGTACGAATGGTCATGCTCTCAGGTTCATCTCCTCAGTCAGGAAGGATAGAAACCTATTTCTGTATAAAATCAAAATGGAAATAACCTGTCTCCAGGAGCTGGGGTTTCTAGAAAGCTGTGAGGCAGTATGATACTTACACTAAAAATGAAAGAGATAAAGGAGAGAAATCTTTCTGGACCTTGGGCCCTGCTTGCAGCAGTCCTCTGTGTTTCCAGGTGCAGATGGGGAAGGCTGCACTGTGTTAAATAATGCAAAAGTACCTTTGCCAGCATGGACTTGGATTGTGGCACAGTCTCTTGTCATTGCTGCTTTACTGACTGTTTTGACAATGCTTTAGAGGCTGGAAATGCTGCTTTCTCCCATTGTTCTGCCCTTTCTCGTGCTCACGTGCAGTCCTGCAGAGGGGGATTTCTATGCTGCTCAGTGATCAGCTCTGATCTGATTTGCAAGGAAGTTTTGGCCCTTCTGGATAAGCCAGAAAAAGCCTGAAGTTGAGGGTAAAACATTCACAGGGGCAGGAAGACCTCTCTCACAGTTTAGTACCATCTCTGCACATCTTGGGCTGTGCTTGCAGTGATGGCCCAGATGGGAAGTGCACCTGGTGGTTTTGCAGCACTGCATCACCCGCAGCTTCTCCAGATACCCTCTTTGGGCAGAAACAACTGTATCATCTAAGCCCAGCAATCCAGGCAGCCCAGCAGCCCTTCTCCAGAAATGTTCAGTAGCAGATGTGCAGGAAAAAGTAGGAAAGTGAAGTAAGGAAACTGTGACGCTTCCCCGGAATGTTTCCAACCCTCCACTGAACTGTATTTCACCCAGAGGGAAATCTTTTGTGTTCAGCAGCCACAGATGGATTTTATTCCAGTAATACATCCCATCATTTTGTAAACCTATGCAACCAGCCCCAGTGTGCCATGGTAAGGAGATGCAAAACTGCTCTCTGACCCATCGTGGAGCTGCTCTGGGTGACAGGAGCTGATTCACTCCCTGCTCATTGGGTTTCTACATCAGTTTGAAGAGGTTTCCCTGCAGATACATAGATACAGATATATTTGTATGAATATAGACACCAATATATGTCATTATGGCCACAGGAACGTGTTGTTTGCTCACTGACCTCCACTTGTACCCATGCTGTCATCACTTCTTCATGGTTACTGGTTCTTGAGCTGACTGGATGAACGTTTTCTCTCTGTGATCCAGTTTTACTGATTCTCAAACAACATCAGCCTTTGCTTTTCATAAGCAATGTAATATTTGAGAGCATGATGATGGAAAGCCAACATCATTCATCATGTCTGGCTTGTGCTAGTGTGACTGATGAGGCTTTGGAGATACTTTAAAGTGGTGAAAGTGTAGCTGGCCTATTAGCTAAGACTGCACTGAAAAACGCCTCCTTAGGAAGTCTTGGTCCCACTTATATGTTTTTACCCAGTGCTATTTCCCACCAAGAATTTATTCTTTAACTGCCTGTCTAAACTTTCTTCCAAAGGATCCATCAAGCTCTTATGTCTGCTAGTATATTTATTAGCTCAGTTTCTGTCCCCTGCTGAAGAAAGATAAATTTTGTCTTTACATAAACACACGTGTGGGTTCTGAGATACTGTTTAAAAAGAGTGTTTCCGAGTTCAAGCACTTTTTCATTCCATCTGCAAGCTCCTAGGGGGTTCCATAAAGCCCCTTAAGAATTTTTCTGCCTGAAAGGTCCAGGCATGAACTGCTGTCTGACAAATTGGCAGGTCAGGCCATGGTGTAAGGCTGCAGAGAACATCTGTCCCCCCGGATCTGTTTGGCAGGGTTACCAGAATATAGAAGATAGAATAGTGCATAGAAATATCCTGACCTATTACACAGCTGCATACCATATGATTGCCCCTCAGTATATATTCATGTGAATATGCATGAATATATATGTATATTTTATGTACAGGCATGCACACATAGCACACTGTAGTTACAATGATAGCAGTGTAGCTATTTCAGCAAAAGTTATGCCTGACACCAACACCATTCACATGTCCTCTTGTTGTCCATGCTCCTTTCAGTTGCAAAATCTGAATTTTTATGATCGTAGCGGTCTTTTCCAACCCAAAGGATTTTATGATTCTGTGATGTGTAAAATGTATGCAAGTAGTTCCCAATCTAATTTACAGCATTCCTTCTTCCAGAGATGCTTGGGGCACTGTGAGAGCAGGGGCAGGAGGGCTTCCCAGAGCTTTGCCTCCATTCAGGAGGTGCTCAGGGCATATTTGGGAGGTAGCATGCTGAGGCCTCAATAAATCTCCAGAGAGAAGCTTTGGAAATTATGCAGGCTGCATCAGTACCTCTGCATTCCCAGCTCAGCCCCAGCAGCACTTTCCCTGGAGCTCCGAACATCCCCTGCCAGTGAAAATTACTTGTATGTGTCTCTGGGTAGCTGTGTCAGACCTAGCCAGTTAAATTTTCTGTTTTGCAACCCTGAAAATTTTGTTTTTATTTAGTTGCAATGTGTAAAATTAACCTCAGAATCATAGAATGGGTTGAGACACCTTCCACCAGCCCAGGTTGCTGAAAGCCAACCAGCCTGGCCCTAAGCATTTCAGGGATGGGGCATCCACAGCTTCTCTGAGCATCCTGTTCAGTGCCTCACCACCTGCTGAGTAAAGAATTTTTTCCTAACATCTGATCTTGTCCTGAGTGAATAATTACCTCTCTCTGCACAGTGAACTGCAGTTAATAGGGATAAAGTATAGTACATTAATCTCTGTATTTATGAAAAAGGACGCCTTGTTTTGGAGAATCTGGTCGGTTTTGTTTTCATTCTGTACATTCCTTAGCACATTTATAACCAGCAAACAAGCTCAGAAGTGTGAGTGGGAAATGTCAAATTCAAGAACCCGTAAAGGCTTCCAAGATTTTATACTTTCTGAAGAGTATGAACCAAATGTAAGAGGAGTTCAGAGTTTCACCCTTCAAATCCAGTGAGTGATGGCTCATGGAAAAGTGAATAAGTTTAGTTCATCAGGTGCCAGCCTTCAAGTCCTATCCAGTGCAGTTCCCTGCCACACTGGAGACAACAAGAAGATCTTCTCAAGTTTATGAATGTTGGTTTCATTTATCCATGGTTTGTGTACAGATTCTGTAGCACACTGTTGTGCTGAGTTTCGGGGTGAGCATCCACTGCTTTCAACCTCTTGATTAAATTAACTACATATTAGCCTAAGTTTGAAAAGAGAACAAGCAGTTTGCTCGCATTTCAGTGGTAAAACCACTGTGTTTTAACTGCACTCTGCCCTGAAAGCAGGACTCAGTTCTGTCCTGTGTCCACCTCAGAGAGCAAATCCATTATGCAATTTTCTGCATTTCAGAAATGGTCTGTTTTCTATAAATTATGTAACTGTGCTGGGTATGTCTGTAAACTGAGTTTTGAACTCTAAGTATAGACAAGGACAATTAACTACAAAAGGTAATTTCGAAACAGTACATTGAATAAATTACAGTGTTACTAGAAAACGCTCTGTATTAAGGAAAACATTTTAAAGCACCGTGTTTCATAAGTTATACCAGCTGTGTTTTGTAGTTAATTTTAATTACATAAAAATATGTAGAATTAAAAGCAGCTCAATGAGGTGCAGTTATAACCTTTCTAAGGGATGATTCTGTTATAGAGACATTTGTTAGAAAATAAAAACAGAAGGGAAGATAAGGACTTGCACATTTTATTTCACTCTTGCTGAGAAATGTTAGATATGTTTTGCTGGATACAATACCAAAAGCAGAAATGGAAATAGAGAAGTAGTGCCTCTGACCCCCGAAAGTAATAAGGCTGGATAAATTGCCTCTCTGGTCTGTGTTTCCAAAATAGAGTGGAGCGAAATGTTAAAAGTTCTTAAAAGAGAAAATATGAAAATGCATTACCTTTTTTATGCCAAAACTTCAACATCCCTAACCTTCACCAAGGGGCTGCTTGAGGTGCCTGGAATCAACAGCCACTGACTGACTGGTCTGAGTTCCCTTTTAATAACTGCTCGAATAGAGAGCTGGGATATCTCTGGGGGTCTGAAACAAAACATACCCTTTGTACCACGGGTTCTGCTTCAGGGTTTGAGTTGTCAGCCCCACACCACACACCACACACCCTGGCCCTTGCCCAGCCCATGGCCAGGCAGCAAGAGGCAGCTTTTGAATGTTTCAGTGTCTTCTGTTGCTGCCACTGCCTCTTCTCAGAACAACCAGAGAGTCCAAACCTGAAAGGGTGTCTCTAATCTGCATCCATGCTGGGGTTCTGCTTGGGTCAGAAGTGTGATTCTGATTCTGGTGTCCTCATCCTCTTGTCCTTTGGTGTCCAGCACAGGTGTGGGGGGTGTGGATTCCCTGCAGAGGAAAGGTAACTGGGGTATGTCAGAGCCCTTTCAGCCCCTGGAGCTCTTCTCTTGGTGGCACTGGACTACAGCTGGTCCCAAGTCTTCAACCAGCTGTTCTCCTGCACTGCCTGCCAGTGCAGAAGTAGCCTTCAGGTGTAATTTCCCCCTCTGGTTGAAGGTATTTATAAGTGCAGCTGTCAGAGGTGTCAAACCCCCTCTTACTCAGCAAACATTGAAATACAGGCTTAAGCCTAAGCCTCTACTTAAATGGATGAATTTGGGTTTAGAACTATACTTTTGGATGTGTTTAAGATTTAGAGGTGGTTATTTAAAGATTGAAAGTGCTTTGGTGGGTTTTCCAGAAAGACTGTTGCCACTGACACTGAATTAAAAACGTTAAAACATCCTTTATAATGGGGTCCTTGGGCCCTGGAAGCTGGCTCCTGCACCTCACTGTAGAGCCATGAGGATGAAGGAACATAGATGTCAGAGGGTTTGTGTAGGAGCAGAACTCCTGAATCACTTGGGAACAGACACCTGAAATATTCAATTACCTGAACATTAGTTAAGTGCTCATTATATTCAGTAGCCTTTGGAAAATCCATTACTTGTATCTTCAGCTACAAGGAGACCTTTACAGTCTGGCTCTTAAGCTTTGTGGCACTTCACAGAACAGTCTATAAATACCTCAAAAACCTTGGGCTACTGCTAAGGATGCTCAAGTATCTCAGCTAATTTTAAAGCTTTCACCCTTGTTAGTTTTCATGGTTGGGAGCTTGTGTTGGGGCAATTGGAAACGTAAGACAGATTGTGAAAAAATCATCTGCGTGCTGAGAAACTCTGCACAAATCTGCCCTGCTGTTTTTCAGGTAAAGGTGACGTGTTTGGTGACATCTTCTGGAAGGAAACCAGCCTGGCCCATGCCTGTGCCAACGTACGGGCCCTGACCTACTGCGATCTGCATATAATCAAGCGAGAAGCCTTGCTGAAAGTGCTGGACTTCTACACTGCTTTTGCAAACTCCTTCTCGAGGAACCTCACGCTCACCTGCAATCTCAGGAAGCGGGTAAGCTCTTGTTCTCCTCTTTCTCTCACCAGGAGACTGCACACTCCTGCAGGTGCTTGCAGTGTTTAACAACCCCCCGTTTCGTCCTGATGTTTTCAGGTCATTGCAGATTGAGTGGTCTTTCGATAAATGCTGTCACTGTTTGTAATGATGGCTCAATAAAAGCTACCCACAGATTTGCAGCTCTGGAGAGCAGTCCTAGCAGGATGACATATGAATTGCATTTCTTTCCCTTTTCTTCGTAGTTGCTGGTTTTCATTTTGTGGGTTTTTTTTTTTCCCACCCCATTGCAAAAAATATATAAAGTTACATTTTAAAGAATCCAGATTCTGGATTCCTCAAAGGTGAAGTCTCTAAGATACAGTTCAGAGGGCAGTCTGATGGATCTCCCTGGCATAGACCAACTAAGAAAAAACTTATTGATGCTAAATAAATAAAATACACTCATCAAAGGTACTTACTTTGATGTAATTAATTAAGATCTTTATTAATACCTGCTTCTCGCAGTTGCATAGTCTAGAATTTTAATATGGCAAGGTTAATAAAGCTGGGTAGTGATTTTGCATTCACAGCTCACTTCTTAAACCCTCCTGCTCATTTTATAATCAATCAGCAATGCTCACTATCCATTAGTTCTTTCAAAGAACACTCCATCTAAAAATTAATTAGCTATAAAGACATATCTTGGAAACAGGTTAAGGGATCCTTTAATTCGCATTGCGGCTGCAAAATTTCATCTTTATGATTTTTTTTTACGATTGATGAGGGTTATATAAATTTCATTTGCATAAAGAAATCTCATAACAATGATTTATAGATTACTGAGCATTAGCTGTGATCCTCTAGCTGCTGAAACACGTTTTTCTGCAGCTGTACGTTGGACATCTCACCTGGTAATGTACCAAGGCTACCCCAGTATTTCACAAGACAGTTTCAGCCTCTGCAGTAACAGGAGTTCAACAGAACCAGAATTTCACTTTTTAAAAGTCTAATTTCTCTCTAGCCACTGCAGCATCATACAAATTCTGCTTTCAGAGGAGGTTTCATTTTTTGTGCTCATTATTACCCCAAGTGTGGCACGAAATACCCATGGCAAGAAGCAGATGCAGTGGGATTACAGTGCCCCCCTGTCTGTGCTGGAGCCTGAAAGAGCTGAGTTATAATCAGGTTTGGTTCCAGCTCGTCAGCTTACCTCTGACTGGAAGGTTGTTAACTCCACTTCAGACCTGAAGGAGGGCTTTGGGGCTTGAAAGCTGGTTTGTGGTTTCTAGCTTATCACTTCTCCATTGATAAGAAGTGCTCCAAGCCTTGACTTCAGCATTGCCTCCCTTGCCATCTCACCAGCTACAGCCCTGTGATGACAGCTCTGCTCAGGCTTTGCTGATGGTGATTTCATGGGACAAGACAATGCCACATACATCATACCAAAATGTATTCTTTCCTTCTTAAATCCGTGAACCTGTCACTCCAGCTGGCTTCCTGAGAAAAACATGGACATGTCTATTCCTGACAGGGCAGTGTGCTGGAGGTCAGCTCTGCAGTCCAGGGATGCATATGGGGAGCAGCCTCCTGGCTGAGCTGTCGTGGATTTTCTTATCTCTCATGCACCTTTTTTTAAGGAAAATTGGTTTCCCTGCAGGGCCCTGGCATGGGGAATTACCCAGGTGGAAAAATTCATGGAACTGAAGGTCCCAGTAGAGATATCTGCTGTTTAGCTCAGTGTCAGGTACATGGGCTTGGCCGTGGGGGCAGTGACTCCCAGTGAGAGGGAACAGCATTCCTAAAGAAACGTTAGATTTTGCAGAAGGAAAGGAAATGCTGTTTGGGGGAATGCGTGGGGGCAGTCCATCAGAGTGGATGGAGAGTCGGAGAAGGTTCGTGTCAATGTGGGACATGCAGAGTCGAGTTCATTTCATTAAAAATTGGGCGATGATGTCCAGGGTAGTCACCAATCACCTTCATAGCCCATGAGGGATGGTTCCTCCAGAGGGAAATCATCTGGCCCCTCTTTGGTGCCTAGTCTGGCATGGGAAAACCATCCCCTTTTGGTTTTCACAGAGTCCTTGGTCACTAACTTCTAAATACCTCAGGTACATCAGGTGAACTCCACCCCTCTCCCGCAGTTTCAGTCAGTGGCTGTTTTGGAAGCCTGGCATTGCAGTCAGATGTGCTGTGCCAGAGCCTGCTTTGCAGAAATTCTGCATTTTGTTCCTGGGCACAACGTAGATCGTGCTACGTTCCACACCAGGGACACAATCCGAGTCCTGTTACGTAAAGTTACTCAGGGAATTGTTCCAAACCTCCTGTCTGCTGGAAGGATATGTGATTCCCTGTTGGGAATCACACAGGCGTTTGGCAGTGAGTTCATCCCTGAGGAGAATCGGTGCCATCCAGGATAGTTCCATCAGGTGAACAGAAAGCAGTTGTTCAGGCAGTGAGACTGGGCTGACAGCTGCTCTGTGCTGCAGCAGCTTGTGCTGGCGTCGTGTAATCTAAATGGAAGGAAAATCATTCTCCTTTAATTGATTTCTATAGAAATATATACTTAGCACTTTTTCTACATAGTCATCACTCATAAGGTTTGACATTTAATTATAACATTAAATACACTCCTTGGGGTTTTGTGTGTGAGAAGATGGCTGATCTCACTGTCAAAAATGTATAGGCAGAAGTGTTCCTGCACCAAGGCTGCTCTTTGAAACACACATCCGTGGATTTGGGGGCACACACAATGTGTTTGTGCTGCCCTGTCCCTCAGCCAGCACTTTGATGTGGTCCGCAGACTGCAAAACATTTAGACGTTCAAAAGGCTAATAAATTAATAATAGTACTGAGCACAAAAGGTTATTTCCACATGACTGGGAAGTGAAAGTCTTGTTGAAGTGGGAAAATAATGTTTTCTCACTCCCAAGTAGCATTTAGAGCCTGGCGTGTTGAATGACCTCCTTAAGGCATCTGCTCAGCAAAAGTATTGCAGCATATCATGTTTCATGCTCTGAAATCTTTACAGCATGTCTAAGATCACTAATGCACACTCCAAGGCAGAACCAGGGCTTTGAACTTCTTTTTTTTTTTTTTTTTCCCCAAACAAGGAAAATAATTATTCTGGAAAGATATTCTTTAAAATCACAATGAGATTACATAGCTGACTCTGAGGATTGAGTAATAAAGCAGGGTTTGGGATGAGTCTTCAAAGAGTTAATTACTGCCTTCTGATGCTGGAAGAGAATATTAATAATATCTAATTCATTAAGTGCCTCTCAAGATTTCACACAGCTGGAGGGGGGCCTCTCTGCTAGCTTGAGCCATGGAGCTTGGTCTGAGGAGGGGAAATCATGACTGATTTTTAGGAGGCTCTGTGGCATCTCACCCTCAAAGGGAAGTGAGCACCCGGGGTGGAAATCTTGGGTTGAAAGGAATGACAAAAGTCAGGGGGTCTGCAAACGGTTGCAAAGTTTCATTAGTAAATTACAAACTTGGCATGGGAATTTTTATGAGTTAGTCCCTGATCTCCTTGTGTAAGCACACAGTGGGTTTTGGATAAAGGAGTGGGGTGAAAGGGAGCAGAGAAAGAGAGATGGGTGAAAGCAAGCAAGCAAGCAAAAGAAGGGTGAGGAAGAGACATCACCAGTCCTGGCTCCAGCGTTGTTCCAGTTGGGGTGTCCAGGGTTGTAGGGTGCACACATGCCTGGGATTCCTGGGGGTGTCTCTTTATAGACAGGTTTTCCCCATCCTGGAGGTAAGTTCTATTTTTCTATGGAAATTATTTATCATGCATAGTCAGTTCTTCCAGACCTTTCTGGAAATGGGTTGGAAGGCTTTGAGGGTCTTGGGTGGTCTTGATCCCCTGCTACTGTCCACACCCACTTCTTGACCTCATTCCTACACTTGTGCTGTGGCGTGTTGTGTTTATCTCCACGAGCCAGAACAGGGATGTTTGTCCTGGAAAAGTGCTGCCCTACCTCCAAACTGCCCCTGCTCCAGCCACATTCTGGGATTTTTTGGGGTTTTTTTTCCCTTTTCTCATCATTGCTTCCATTTGCACCACCTGATGTACCCACCTCTGCAGAACTGCGAGCCCGGCACAGCCTGTGCAGAGTGCAGGGAAAAAATCCAGCTGAAATCTTGTCCCTCCTGAAATCACAGCTAAAATTCTCCTGTGCTTCAGTACAGCAAAGATTTCACCCACAGCTTTTAAGGCACACAGTCACATCCTGCTGTTTTGTACCGTGGGCAGAATGAGCTGTGTTAAAGGAATGAGTCAGGAGCAGCCGGGGAAGAGGACAATTGTTCGTGCCTGACCCCTGGTGCGTTTGCTCCTGGAAGGTGTGCTGAGAGTGAGCCAAGGAGATGTGAGGAGAGATGAGTGCCTGAAAGGCAGCGAAATCCCATTCGGGGAGGCTCAGCTCTTTTCCCTGCGACGCACTGTGAGCAGCTGATGTTATCTAATACCTCCAGCACACTGAATCTCTGGGGCTTTTTAGCGGGTGAGGCCATCAGACTGTGTTAACACACACGTCCTATTTTCCCTTTTTCCTTCAGATTAGAATAATTTCTTTTTAAATTGCCTTCCTCTTCTGTGCATCACATGTGGTTTCTTGACTGAATCACTCATCATTTCTGTGTCACGAGGTTTTTAGAAAAGCTTCATTTTAAGTTGAAGCCTGCATTCATGTGTCCTAAAAGTGAAGGTTGTCCCGAGGTTCATTCAGCACCCCTGTTTTCATTTTCAAGACCCTCCCAATGGTGCTGCATTAGTGAGTGTCCTGGGGCAGAAGCAATGCCAGAGGCGGAGAGCGTTGCTCAGCATATCAGCCCTTGCCCCTGAAGGTCACCCGTGTTCTGGTGACCCTGGGGACTTTCACAGGTTTTGAGCTCTGAATTAAGCCTTTCACACTTGCAGGAGCTTAGTTCAGAGCTGTTTGCACTTCACCAGCTGGTGCTCACACTCAGTCCTCATCAGTCGTGGGGAGTGACTTGCTTACATGGAAAGGGGTCAGAGCAGCATCCTTGTCTCAGGCCTTTTCTCTCCCCCTCTGCTCTTTAGCTGTCTGGTTTTTGTTTTTCTTTTTTATATGAACATGTTGTCCCAGAAAATTAAGTCCTATGGCTGTAGTTTATCTTTAATGACTCTTCAGCATGATTACAGAGCAAATAAGTAATACCTTCAAAAATCAGCTTGGTTTTATTTTGTTCACATCTTAGCAGACTTTGCAGCTGCCATTATTCTTGAAAAGACTTCCACTTTGGACAATTTTAAAAGATTTTTATTGTTTAGCTTTACTGCATTCACAGTTCTCTCCAGATGTGTTAATGCTCAGTTGAAATATCCTAAAGGACTGTTTCACTGGTTTATATCTGATACCACCTCTGATGGTGTCTAGACTTGTACATCAAATGTGCTTGGGTGAGAAGAGCCCACTCCAAGCCTTCAGATAAAGTGACCTCTTCCAAATTGTTGATTGGTGGTCCTGGGCTGGAAATTCCCTGAGAAACTGCTCAGGGATCTGGGCCAAACCCATGTGAGGAATTTATCAGTACAGATAATGCAGCAATTCCTTGTGTATTTGTAGCTGTGTGGTTACAGACAGCCCAGCACAGGCCATCCTCCACCTTCTGCCACTGAGAGCCCCATGGATCCTTCCAAGTGAGAATTATGGATCTGAGGCAAGAGTTTTTTCTGCAGCTCTTCCTTCCCATCTCCTGCTCCCCTGAGCAATTCTTTGTGCCTTTGCCCCTCTTCAGGGACATGGGGATTTGAGTTTAAGGCATTCAAAGCAACGAAGCGAGTCCTTGGAGGACTGTGTGTGACTTTGCTAGGTAGAAGAGCAGCGTGAAAATTGAAAGGGAGAACTGCAGCAGCTTCAAGTTCAGCCCCTGCCAGACGGCGTGGGACAGCTGTCGGAGCAGAGTGAGCGCTGCAAGAGCTGGCGTGGGTTTGCTGTCTCACTTCTGTAGCTGTGAGCTGGACTCCTTTCCGTGTGCCTCGCTCCCTTCCCTCTCCTTTCTGCCACTCCATCATCTCCCGTACACTCATCTCTTGTGGGCACTCTTCAGGTCGTGCTGACTGTGAGAAATGAGGTGCAGTTGCACCCTTGCACCCTGGAGGGGCAGAGGGAGCACAGGGGTTTTCTCTCGCTTGGCTGCGGCTGAGTGCAGAGCTTGGTGGTTAGTGTGAAATCTCTTCAGTGCAGCCAGGGCCACAAAGCTGGTGAAAGGGCTGGAAGGAGTGTGGGGAGCAGCTGAGCACTTTGGGCTTGTCTCGTTTGGAGGAAAGGAGGCTGAGGGGTGACCTCCTTTCTCTCCGCAGCTGCTCGAGGAGGGAAAGGGGAGAAAGAGAACTGCTGATCTCTCTCCCTGGGATCCAGTGACAGGATGTGTGGGGATGGTTCAAAGCTGCTCCAGGGGTGGTTTACACTGGAAATTAGGAAGCATTTCTGTACTGAGAGGGTGGTCAAACACTGGAACAGGCTTCCTAGTGAGGTGGTCGATGCCCTCAGCCCGTCAGTNGGTGGAGCAGTGGTGTTGTAGGGAGCTCTCTGAACATTCCAGATGGTTTTGTGTCGTTTGGGTCAGGAATGAGCACAACTGCACATCACTCTGGGCATGCACAGGGCACTGCAGCAGCACAGCTCCTCCAGATGTGCCTCTGGAATGGGTGCTGCCCCCTCCCCTCCCCTCCCCTCCCCTCCCCTCTCCTCCCCTGTATCTCGGTGAGTGTTTCAATACTCACCTAAACCCCAGGGCACTGAATATCCCATGGGATCTTTGAGAGGCCCAGGGTACTATGGATTCACAGCACAGTCTGGATTAGCACATTTTGCCTTCAGACTGCAGGCAGATGCAGAGATCAGCCAGTGCACTGCCATCTTTACTAGTGTTTCAGAGCCACATTAATCCCCCAGGGTACCAGCAGGCCAATATTCTATTCTGAATATAATCTCTGAGTTAAATACCTGCCTCAGACGTCCTGACCGTGCTTCTGTAGGAGCAAGAGACATATCACCAGCTCTGTTAAAAGCAGGACTGAACCCAGTCGTGATAATCCTTTGGCATTACAGAGGTGGACTTATTATTTTCCTGTATGTGCAACTTCCCCGTCTAAATCTAAATCAAAAGGTCATTTTACGTTTTTCATCTGCTAGTCTTTATTGAGAAATGCAGGGCAGTTTAGCACACTTCTCACTACAGGATCTTTGAACAGCATTGTCTGGCTGCAGAAGAAAGAATCCTGTGTGCTGATGTGATGCTTTCTGCATGCAGGGACTCAGATGCTAAAGGCACTCGGCTGAGTTACCCCAGTGAAAGGTATGAGCATCCCTTCCTCAGGCAGGCAGTGCAGTCTGGGTCATTTGTTTGTGTGTGGAGAGATTATTAAACAGAAATGTCAGGGCTGGGCAGCATCCATAGGGGGACAGAAATGTGAACTGGCTGGGTAAGAGTGAAGATCCGGATTGATGATTATTTGCTGTTGTGCTTTCTGTGAATTAATACAATATTCTTGCTTAGAAAGCTGCCATAATTAAGATATTCTCCCTGGTTGACACAGAAAGCATTCTGCAGTCTGTCTGCTAATACCAGTTCAAGGCAGCATTGCTTGCACAGGACGTGGCTGCTAATAAAAAAATAAATCAAAGGTTTGCTATTTTTAATCTTGTAAATATTAAAAAACAAACATTTTGTGTTTACCTCCCCTCATCGATTAGAATTGATGCTTTTAATCTCTTCCCACTGCAAAGGAAGGGGAGGGAGTATGCATGGTGCAATGGGAAGGAACATTGCCATTTCATTTTTTTGATTTCCAGTTAAGAAAGTTTTTACCAGCAGGCAGGATTTGCACAGAAAGTGGGAACAGAGGTGTGTTGTGTTACCTCACAGCCTTCCAAGCAATTATTCCAGAGCAATGGATTTCTTCTTACAGAGGCTGCTGAGCCTAATTCCTGTGCAGATCTACAATTTTTTCAACGTGATAACTGCAAGAAAAGGGGGAAATGTTAAAAAACTGAGGTGATTAATTCTGTCATTGCTTCCTGGAGCTGAACACCAGACATTTCAGCAACAGCACAGTGTGACTTGCAGGTATAAAATGAGCTTCTACCCCAGACTTCTCACTCCCTAAACCTTGCTTCTGCCAGACTGTGAATGCTGGTAGAAATGCGCCCAGAGCCATGGCTGGGGAAAGAGAACTTCTGCCTGTTCATTGGGATCATGTCAGTGGATCCCCATGGGCTTCACAAGGCACAGGCAGAGCTTGAGCATTCATCCAAGTGGGAGTTGTCTGGCTCTGCCCAAAATGGGATCCATTTTGACCCATCTAGAAATGATCAGTAACAATTTCACAGCAGTTCTGCAGTGGAGACAGCACCGATTTTATTCATTCTTCCCCTGCACTCTCTGAACAGTTTTTTGCCTTGACTTGAACGGAAAGGCTCCTCAAATAAATAAATGAATAAATAAATAAATAGCTTCTCAAATGCTAAATAAAACTCCCTGCCTAAGGTCTTTCTTCTCTGTGCAAGTATAAATCCATTAATCTATTATTTTTCAGCTCACATTCTTCACAGATGCAATAATACCCAAACGTGCTGGCTCAGCACACAGTAATCATTGCAGTTCTGCAAAGCCTCGATGTACCTTACTTTCAGTGGTATTTTGGGGCTGCTTTCTACAGTGCACGTAGGAAAGTATTAAATTGTAAACAAAGTGCAAGAGGAACTTCGTGGAGAAGTTTGCGTGAATCCCACGAGTTTTAGTTAAAAATAAAACCCAGCCTGTCACTTCCAACTTAATGATGGCTGATTGACTGTGCCTTTTTTTAATTGTCTGCCGGTGGCTGTGATTAGCAAGCTGGCTCAGTTTAGGTCCCATGCAAAGAAAGTCTGGAGGAGCAAATTTAGGAGATGCTTAAATATTGTGCCAGAGGTGGGCATAGCTGTCAGGAGGGACAGGACATTCTGGGAAGCACCTGAAATAAGCTGAATCCCCTATTACTGTATTTCTGAGCAACTTGCTGAAAGCCAAAAATATTGTGTGTGTTTAGGAAGGAATATATATTATTAATTCATGAGGTTTTTTTCCTCATAGTCTTACTTCTCAGAGTTTACAGCCCTTGCTCCTAAGTTCTTTCCCTTCCTGAAGATAACAAAACCATAACATAGTCTTCAGTTGTAGGTTACTGTTAAAAAAAGGAGCATAGTCTGAGCAGTTACAAAAGCCTCTGATTCTCTTAACTCCGTTAATTAAACTGTCAGTGATCTTTTGATATTTTGAACTTTGGGACCTCCCCTCTGACTTTCAGGTGAATATCCGATTTTTTATTAGTACTCCACAAAGCTGTCTCAGCTGCCAAAAAGGTTCTATATTCTGTTTCCCATGTTAAATTTCCATCAGTCACTGTACCTCCAGAGCAGGGGGACTTACCTCTCTGTGCTCTGTGAGTACATATCTCTTTGGAAGCAGTCCACTGTCCTCTTTTTTATTATGAACAGCACTCCTGTTACTGCGGGAACAGGCTCTGGCTTTTTCTGAGAGCCTAAAACACTTCACACTCCCTTAAAAATGTGAAAATGGGGACCTAAGCAACCAGCAGGTGACAGCAGCAAAGAACAGCCATTTCTAATCAGGATATTTCTAACTGGTCAGATGAAATGAAGCCTTTTTAGTCGGATTAAATTTGCTTTTCCATTTGTGCCCGTTGCTTCCCTCTCAGTGCACAGACACCCGCCTTGTCCGTGTCCCTGACCTTAACAGAGCATCCTGTCATCTCAGTAATTAATTTCTGTGTCTAGCCTCAGTATTTTCACCAATTCTGCCTTCCCTGACTCTGTGCCACTGTAGTGAATTTCCATCTCCATCGTGTGTCTGAGGCAAATCCATTTTTAAATGGAACAGTTGTTGGTCAGAGCAGCTCAGTTAGGAATGACCATCCTTCTCCCAGGCTGTATTAGCCATCCTGCCAAGGAAGGCTACACTAGAAATGTAAATGGATGAACTGAATCATGCATGTTTTTCATGTGTGAATAATTGTCCCTGTTCCATTTAGTGAAGGACTCAGCCAACAACCTCAAGATGTTCTACAAAAGTACATGAATAATAATTTACAAACTCAGTGCAGCCATGCATTAATGTACCAAACAGATGCCTGCCTGAGCCCTGTGAACCATCAGCCATAACTTAAAGCATTTGTTAGAAATTTCGTGGTATGTGTCCCATGAAGAGCTTTCTGCCAGACCAGTTGGGCTCAAATTCAGTCCAACATGTCAGACAGCTGCTAATAGGGATGGTAAAGAATCTGCTGGGATACAGACAGGGCTTACAAACCTCCAACAGCCTTCTTTAGCCTTGCTGGCCCGGAGGGCAAGATGCTCTGGCCCCATGGATCAACCCTGCCCCATGGTGGAACATAAAATTACAGAATCACAGAATGGTTTGGGTCAGTTTGGCTTTAAAGATCATTTCCACACCCCCTGCCATGGGGGCACCTTCCACTAGAGCTGGTTGCTCCAAACCCCATCCAGTGAGGCCTTGAACACTTTAGGGGATGGAGCATCCACAGCTTCTCTGGGCAGCCTGTGCCAGTGCCACCCTCACAGGGAAGATTCCTTCCTTAAATCAAATCTAAACCTGCCCTCTGGCAGTTTAAAGCCATTTCCCCTTGTCCTATTACCACGTGCCCTTGTAAAAAGTCCTTCTCTAGCTCTCTCGTAGCCCCTTTGGATACTGGAAGGTCCTCTCAGGTGTGTCTCCCTGGAGCCTTGTCCATGTTGAACAAGCCCAGCTCTCTGCCTGTCACCATAGGTGAGATGCTCCAGCCCTCTGAGCATCTTCATGGTCTTAACATCCGACACAGCTGCACATTTGTAGGCGTCCCCCAGCGCCTAAGGCAAGTGGCAAACCCCACTGAGGAGAGCCAACCTCCTGGACAAGGCCTTCCTGGGAGAAGGTGACTGAAGAGCTGCTTGTCGTGTGTGGGAGGCTTAGGGTTAGCTGGATTTTTTCAGACATCAGAAAAAAATAAAATCAAACCAGAGAAAAACAGGGAGATGCTTTAACCGAAGTGCCTGAGCTCAGAAGGACCTCTGGGAGGGAAACACAGCATCTGAGATGGAAAATAACAGAGGCAGAGATCTGTACTTTTGTGTCGTGTCTTTCTGCATCCCTGCAGCAGTGTTTATCCTGCACCAGCTGGTGTTTCGTTAATTGTGTGTGCACAGGGAGTGGTAGAAAGCAATACAAACTGTGTGTAAACAAGGTGAAGCGTGGCCACAAATAGGGAAATACAGAATTGTCAATGTTATTGATTGCGAAGACCTGTTACGTGTGCAGGTACAGGGTTTTCTTCTAGCCCCAGACAGGAAGAGGAGATTGACTCCAATTTTACATGAGGAGGTCATTTCTGATCACTTTTAAAGCCAGATTTGCCAGAGTATACAATACTGAGGATTACAAACTAATTTGTTTAGGTCTGGAGCAATGAGATAAGCTAAGGCTGCAGGAACAGCAGGCTCAGCCCCTACGGAGCATCCCGTGTCAGTGCTGAGTACATGGATGGGAGCAAAAACCAGGGCTGGTGAGCTTTACAGAGATCCACACCTAAAAAAGAGGCGATGGCTGTGATACAGAGATTAGGGAAGATCACTAAGAAGCACGTGAGAAAAATGGAGGGAGCTTTCCCCAAGAGTAGATTAAGTGTGGAAACCCAAAAAATGATACCCACAACTAGGATGTAGTCAGATCGTTAAAAGCCTTCACAGCACAGCTTTAGCTTATTGGCAGGAAAACCCAGGGATTGATTTAATGCAGTCAGCGTGCAAATGGGAAGGAAATGGCTCTTCACCACACCATCTGTTCGTGCCATCCCCATAACCCCACCGGTTAACCCTCCTGTGCTGCCTCCTCCTCCTGCAGGTCCCCATCAGAAATCAGTACAAGGCTCTGCAGAGCCACCACTTTCCAAGTGCCTCAGTCACATCCCCTGAGCTGGGAAAACCTGCAGTGGTCCCTTTGGGGACAGGGAGAGCACTTCATCCTCGCGGGGGGTGTGTCACATAGGCAGCCCCGTGGTGCTGTCCGCGAGCGGCTCTGCCACGACTGTCGTCAGTGACTCCATCTCTGCACGGGTGGCTTCAGGGAGCAGCACGCTGGAGTTTCACCTGGCTGGTGCAGTGTTTCCATGCTGTGGTAGAAAGCTCACTTGCTGGTGGGTAGCTCTCCTGGCTTTCCCATCTGTGGGTGATTTCCCTTGAATTTCTGCCCCAGAAGGGAAGAGCTCTTCGCTGGTGCACATAGAAGTATGAGGAAACATAAGCGAAATCATTGAAATGGGGTCTTGGCTCTCTAAAAATTAATTTAATTTGATCATGCCATAAATAGAAGGCCCCTGCTCTGCTGACAGCTACAGATGCCTCTAAAAAACTGCAATTCCTTCAGTCTCCTGAGATAAGCACCCTCAGTGGCAGAGTACACCAGCCACTTAAGGCTAAAGGGAAAAGTAGTACATCCTCTTCATGGTATATTTCTTCTTGACAGCATACTCCTTAATGGTTGCATGCTTGTGTCTTGGGGGTCTTTTTTTTCTCCCCAAGTGGTCTCTCCCCACTGAAGCAGTGGCTGTCATCATATTTAAGGCAATTACAGTATGTTCCAACAGCCAGCACTCCTTAATCACACACTGCCAACCAACCGAGAGCTCCCAACTGGGAAAAGCTTAGCTCTTGCTGGGTGAGATGTTTCTCTTGAAGAATTCCAGGGATACTTTTTAAGGTTATTTCACCAAGCTTCCTACAGTTAAATGAAGTAGATATTAAAAGTTTAAATAACCTTTTGGTCTTCTTTGCCTGTCAAATTTGGATTTCCCAATGGTTTAACTGAGTTATTTCACATCTATTGCGCAGTGGGCTGACAGGTCTTTCAGAGCTGTTAATCCTTTCCAAGTCTTGATTTCAAATTAAAAGAATTGCCAGGTCACCCTGCCAGTGGATTTTGTGCTGTGTCTCTGAGTTGAGAAGCAGATATGTGAGTTGCTGAATTGCCCCAGCTCATTCTCTCTGGCAGCATCCCTGTGGCTTTGTTTGCAGGGCATCCCATGGGTAACGTAGGCACTGGGGTATGGTCAGTGGTCATTTGAGTTTGGGTTTCATCCAAAAAGTCTGTAGAAAGGGAGTGAGAACTGGCAGAAATGTCCTGTCTTTGGTCCAGACAGGTTCAGTCTTTGACATGGCAATAGGCTGTATAGGAAAAGGAATAACTGAGGTAATTTTGGCATGGTTGGCTGGCTGAGTGCAGAACCACAGTGCAGTGTGAGCTTCGGGCTTGAAAACAGAGACAGATGAGAGCAGTTCTGAAAGCAGCCTAATCAGAGAATCCCAGAATCCCAGGATGGTTCAGGTTGGAAGGGACCTCAGTGGATCATCCGGTCCCATGTCTCTGCTCAAGCGGGGCCATCCCAGAGCACAGGGCACAGTACTGTGTCCAGATGGTTCTGGAATATTTCCAGTGAGTGAGACCCCACACCCTCTCTTTGCAACCTGTTCCAGTGCTCAGTCACCGAACAGTAAAGAAGTTCATCCTCATGTTCAGGTGGAACTCCAGTGCATCAGTTTCTGCCCATTTTCTCCTTGGCACCCCTGAGAAGAGCCTAGCTCCATCCTCTTGGATCCTGGCTTTCTGCAGGGGGACACTGCTGTGGGACAACAGGAGTCCCAGTGCCCTTACCTGTGGTGTGGCTTAGGCAGGCCCTCACGTTTAGCCTTGAAAGATCAGGTCCTCAACTGGGATGTAGGAGCAAATGGGAAAGAAACAAATGACTGCCCATCCACCAGTATAAATCTGCTCCAGTCAGGGGTACTGGAATGTTCTTGGAGTCTGGAGTCAGTGACTCTCTCCACTAAATTGGTCTGTGTTTTTAGCCCTGATTCAGGTGAGGAGTGTCTGACAGTGACTGAGCAGCATGTTTTATCCCCCCGTTTTGTAGTACAAGGTGGTGTCTTGGCTCTTCTGCGTACAGAGGCTGCCCGTTGTCTCTTCCATTTGGGTTTTTAAAATTATTTCTTCATTTCTGACTTACCGCTTCCGAAAAAAACTGGGGGTGTTCTCCATCATGTGGCAATGGAAGTGCATTGTTTTAATTGAAGCTCCTGCTATAAAAGCTTTTCAGCAAATTAACAAAACCTTGAAAGTGATGAAGTGAGCAGAGTAGCTGGTGGCACATTCCATATAAAACCAAGGTTTCTGAAAGCTGGGTGGAATGTTCTCAATGTCAGAAGCAAGGCTGATAGCAACGGGTGTTATTTTTTATTGGGCCAATGGATATAGTTGGAAAAAAATCAAAAATCTTTCAGTTGCAGAATGCTTTTTCAGGTCTGAAGACTTCAGATTAAATTTTAGGCACTTTATAGTCTGGTACAGTAATATTTAAGTTAAAAAGGAAAGCCATAATGATTCCAATTAATTTAAATTTCCACTTAAAGCAGACAGGAGAGAGTAGGACATTTGGGGAACAATTTGCAATTCTTTTGCTGATGTATTACTTTGTAAATGGAGAGACTCTCTTAGGTATTTAGTGAGAGCATTTAGTCTTCAGGCAAAAAGCAGTAAGAGGCAAAAACACAGAGAAGAAAACACGAATTCTGCAAATCCTCTGTGCCTGTGTTCTCTGTGGCTTTGTGCTGGGGATCTGCAGGAACTCTGGGTCTGTCACAAGCAGGGCTGGCCCAAAGCCAAACAAGAAGATTTTGGTATTTTTCATTGGAATAAAAGCACGACCTTCTGAATATTGTCACTAAATAAACAGAAAGAGTTCTGCTTTCCTCCTCACCCCCCTCCCAACACAAACCGGAGCAGCAGTAAGTTGTCCTGGTCTGGATTTAATTTCAGCAATTAACTGCAATTAAATTTGAGCCTTTTCAGTTATTTCAAATCCAGAACTCTACACGCCAGACAGGACAGTGGTGAAAATAAAGGTTCTTATTATATTAATAATTTTCTTTTACATCTAATAAATATATTCATATATTTAATCTTTTTGCAGTATGGATTTTCCTACTATAGGGGCTCTGGGCTGGAAACCTTGGTTCCATCCCCCCAGCTCATCCACTAAACAGCTCAGTGACCCTGGGCAAGTGGTGCATGACCTCTCCCTGCCCTGGTGTTGGCCTCTGGCACAAGTGGCAGCTACGTAAATCCAACTTCCTCCAATACAGGGAAAGGGGAGTGGTGGATTAGTGCTGCATATTATTATCTATGATTGATTTTCTGGTCCAAGTTAAATCAGGCTGAAGAGCAGCTTATAAAGTCTTTTGGCAGTTTTTCCCTGTTTCTGCAGTCTGCCCCAAGCTCAGACCACCCTGCTGTCATCTGGAGGCTTTGAACTGTGTTTGTCTATCCCTGCCCAGGAGCGAATCCCCCTCAGGAGATCCTGGGAGAACTGAAGGCTGTTTTCTTCTTTTAATCATCTCTGGTAAACTGCAGAAGCAGTAACTCATCTGCAGCACAGATGAGCGTGGATCAATTGGCAGTGCTGCTGAGTGACATTTCATTAGGCCAGTGCCAATAGCAGATATTGATCCAGTGGCCAATCGATACAAGTTTGCAGGGACCCAGCCTGCCTGATCGAGTTGGAAACTGTCCCGTGGAAGGGGGCACTGTCTGGCAGTGAGCACAGCACCCCTCAGCTGGGCTGGGAGGCAGTGGGAAGCTCCCTTCAGCTCTTGAGCCATGGGGTACCCAGTGGTGATGTGCTGGTAGGAGTGGTGGTGACAGTGTGGTCGTAGTGCACCACGCGGTGCCACATGTCCCCTTCTCTTCACATCAGTGGGGTTCTCTGAAAGTCATGAGGTGGTCTTGTTGGGGTGGGTGGAGGCTGTCTTCGCTGAGATTCTCCTGCACATTCAGTGAAAGATCTTGGGTCTAGTGGACTTGGAATTTTAGCCATCTGCAGGGCTCCTCTTTCCCCCTCTGTAAGTACCTCAGCTTACCTTCTTGCAGGATTTGCATGCTCTACAGAGAAAGAAACATCTGCAATATGGAAGAAAAAATAAATCCCAGCGAGAGAAATCTGCTCTTCTCTCTGCCTTAATGCCAGACAAATAAACAGGAGAAATATCTCCCTTGCCCTTTGCTCTCTAATAATTGCATCCACAAAGAAGAAAAGAGAAAGGGGAAGGGGAGATGAATATGTGATACTCTCCATCAAGAGCACATCAAGAGCTTATCCACCAAGTGACCAATCCAGGTTAGACTTGTTTACATGGGAGAGTTGTTAGGGAGTGAAGGAAGGCGTGAGTTTAAACCCCAGTGTGGATAAACCTAACCAGTGAGAGGGAACAGGGGTCCCCACGAGACAGTGCTCAGTAATAGTTACACTGCAGCACTTGTTCTCTGCTCAATTTCCCCACGTTTAACCAACTCTGTGTTATATACAGAAAACAAATTAGACTCCTGATTCAATGTATTATTTCAGCTCCACGGTCTAATTTAGCCTTTTTATTGAGTTCAGTGTAGGATTTAGAGTCCTGAAAAGGAATTAGGAGGCTAAAGCTGGGCTTCTGTGCATCCAGTTGTGACAGGAGCCCAAGAGGGACTGTGTGTGTTTGGACCATGGTCACGGTCCTTCCGAGACCACACAGATCAGTACTTCTCTGCAACAGACTGACCCTAAACAAGGCCAAGCAGCCACAGACCCTGGTTGAAAACCACCATAAATTCACAAGTAAAGTAGCCTTTTTTATCGATTGAAATAATTTTGTGTGTGGAAGGTGCATTTTGCTGGCTTGGATAGTATTGGAGAAACCATTCTGAATCTGGCTGCTCTGCAGCATGCTAAAGCATCTGCTGTTTGGCTATAGAAAAGAAAACAGAAAACAGTGAGGGAAAAAGCAGCAAAAATAGGTGATCGGTTCCAATTCCAGAGTCTCATTTAAAAACAGTGGCAAAGCTCCCCACTTCCAAAGGTGCCTAGTGCCCTTCTTCAGCATCCTTTTCCAAGCAGCAGAGCCCAGCAGACATCAGAGCCAACAGCTGAACCTGCAGCCGCAGGAAATCCATGAGTTGTTTTCCCCTGAGATATGAAAAGATGGAGGCATCTCTGGGCAGGAGGTGCTCAGGCCTGGGTGGCTGAAAGAGCAGAAGAGCTCCTGATTCAGGAGACTGAGCTGCTCTCAGATAACGCTCTTGTGGTTGGTGTAAATCTGTGTAATTGTGCCAAGGGAGGAAAAGGTTTTGGCATTTCTTTTGGAAATCTGCCTCCTTAGCTCAGCCCACACTTGGCTGAACATGTAATCACAGCATTTGGAGAATCAGTGTCCATCACTCCAGCTGAGCGATCTGACTGATCCTTCCTTGCAGAGTAGGTGTCAGTAGGTGTCAGTACCTTTAATCAGTCAGGGGATTGATGTCTCAGGGGATGAGGACAGGACTTCTGGTAGCACTGTACACCTGTCGTGTACTGCCCTGAACATCTTAGGGCAGCAGTGCCTTGGGCCCTTGATCTTGAGCTGAAACCCTGAGAACACCTATGTGTATTTTTTCAATGACTTTTTTAAATGAACTGCCTCAGTTTTGGCAACAGGCCAGCACAGTGACCTCTCTCTGCTGTCAGCCGTGGGTTTTAGTCTCTCTGTTGTAAATAGTTTGCAGTGATAGAGGGATTTCTGGTTAATTGGGGAAATGAGGGCAGTGTTATTATCCTCTCTTAGACTGGGGGAGATGGAGACATGAAGAGGCAGAGTGATTTGTACAGGACTTCCCACTTGGCTGAAGGTCAGGCCAGCAGGATAATCCATCCCCGTGAATCCCAGCCTGGTGCTCTGTGTGTTTGGCCACGATGCTCCGGGGATGTGACAAATGAGACTTGGATCTCTGCCCGCTTCTCTTCTCTTCCTTCCTCCACCCAGACATGTTTTAAATGAAATCAGGGTGACCTCAGATCCATACCAAGTATGAAGTAGATGGGTCAAACTCTCAACCACTTTCTTCTTAATATTCATGCTTTCTCACAAATGCAGATCAGCCTAATTGGCTGCCAGCGTGCACAGATGTCTCTCTGCAAGAGTACTCAGGTGCTGTGAGAATTGATTGCAAACACGAAATGGAACCAGATTAAAATTTGACCTACAGTAATCAATTTCTAAACCACAGGGCAAGCAGCAAAGAGATGATGGAATTTCTGGACTTTGGAAATCAGTTATTGGCTGTTGTTGTGCTCTTCTGAAGGGTCTATCCCTCATTACAAATCCTGATTTTTCTTTAGATGAGCAACTTGGGGGACAAAGATCTTTATTAAGTCCTCATAAAAGAATGAACCTCTTCCTTGCGCGTAAAACGCCATCAAATATCCCTTAAAGGGGCATTTTCAACATCATGGAAATAATTCTCATTTTCTTGAAGTGACATCGCTTTGTTACTTGGATTGGAAATCTTCTCATCTTTTACAGGTCAATTCTATAGTTGCTCAGGAAGAATGTGTGTGAATACAGTTCCTCCAAAGCAAAATTAAAATGTGCTTGGTAGGAAGCTTTTGCTGTAGCATGCTGCCATGTCTGTGAAGTCAGGATCAATGGAAATTTGCAGAAAGGCTATTATTTACTGTTTCTTTCAAGCAGCCAGAAGACTAACCTACAGAAATCTCCTTTTCCTCCAAAATCCAGCATGAAAGACTGTTTAGTGAAACATCCCTATCCTGGAGATTAGCTAATTGCTCAGCAGTCAGTCACTTTCACTGCACAGCCAAGGACAGCGATTCCTTTCTCACGCGCAGATGGAGCAGTGGTTTAACACAAAACAGTTCCTGGGACAGGAGGATTAAGGGGAATTTACTGGAGAGCAATTAAAAGAGTCGTTGGAGCAGTTTGTTTTTGAGGCTGAATTTCACATCAAAGTGAAGCTATCTGAGGAGTGTACAGAGCAGAAGAACAATAAAGCCATAATTTCAAACCATCTACGCTGCATCCTTGGAGTGCAGATTAATAAAGTGAGCTAAGAGTTTATGGAGATTTGCAGGAGCAAATTAGGGGAAGCAGCCTAAAGGCTTGCGTGGGATCATTTCCTATTCATCCATTTCTGTCCAGTCTGTCATAGTTTAACTTTTTAAATTTGCACTTTAATTCATGTAAATCAAAAGGAAGGTTTTTTTTAACATCATGGAAGTTTTGGGTTTGTTTTTTTTTTAAGATAATATCTGAAAAATAAGATTGAAGAGCATTTTAGCATCGGGTATTGGTAATACCTGATGGTATTGGTCTTGGAAGGTTTTTGAAAAAAGAATCTGAAAAACAAGATTTAAAAGCATTTTAACATCAAGTATTAATAATGAATCATGTTCTCTGGGACCTGCCTAGGTTTTAAAAACACTTTGGTTTTGGAGCAAGCCTTTTCACCAAGGGTTATACATTAGAAATTGGGCTTGACTGGCCTAGTTTTCAGAGTACCAGAAAAGAGGATCCCAGACATGCCCTGTTCTGACAACTGAAGGCTCCTAGAGGGGAGCAGTCCTCAAGGACTGAGGGATGAAGCATCCTAGACCCACCTGAGCCTATCAGAGCAACGGCCTGGGAAGGGTTTGCTGGGTTTGACAGTGCTTAGTGCCAGGGGTGGGAGTGATCCAAGCAGGATCCATCCTACAACATCTGGGAGTGGGATGAGATTTGCAGTGCAGAAGGGTGGGTGTGCAGGAACAGACACAGCTCAGGTGGTCTCCAGTTTCCTAGAGGCTGTGGGGAGGGCAGGCCTGTTCCCCTGCTGGAGGGTTTTCCTGGGAAGTGCAGTGAGAACAAGGGGGAAGGGGTGGCTTTCCTTTTCCTGCTAGTGGTTCATCCAGTTGCTCGGTGCAGGCGAAAACACCTGGTTTTCCACAAGCTCTCACTGAGAGCCATCAGTCTGGCAGGGTCTCTTGGGCAGTCGTGGCTTGTCCTCCCTCTGCAGCTTTTAAAATAACAATGTTTGTGTGTAAGGACTGGCTGGGCCCTGAGGCTGTGGGGAATTCATCCCAGCCGGGAACTGGCAATACCGCAGCGTGATGGGGGGGGAAATAAAAATAGCATCAGATGAAGGGTGCAGAGCACTCACACAAACACAGAGAAAAACTTTACAGGAGGCTTTTTACACCATCTGCACCACACCCTGACATTTGCACTGCCAGAGGTAGGGATTTGAATCCTCCATCCCCACCGTCTGTGGAGGAGGTCTGCACACAGGCACGGAGCTCCTTGTACAGACACAAGAGGCAAACAGGCATCTCAGGGTACAGCTTGTCTGACCTGCTTCAGCATCCAGCTGCAGGTGAAATGACTCACACCTTCCAAGTGCTTTTTTCTTCCTCCCTCTGCTGTGCAGGGCTCCTGGAGGGCGAGTTCAGATGCAGAGGCTTTGTAGGTGAGCCCTGTTCCGAGTGTGTGTGCTTGGGTGTATTTTATGGAGCAGGAAATGTATTTATGTATTATGTGTTTTCAGAAGCAGGAAATAGCACACTCGTCTGTGCTTGGGGTATCCTGTGTCTAAATCCTGGCTCTGACACAAATCCTTCTTCCACATTAGCATGACAAAAACGTAAATTACTTTTGTACAGCGCGCTCCAAGATGTGAAAATTAATAGTATTTTTTGCAGACGTCTTTACAGAAATTTCTTCTGTACAGCCTTGTAGCATTATTTCTGAAGAAAATGAGATCTGTGTTACTGCAGTATTGGATATTGGTTATACCACCCAAAACTTAAAAATCCATTTGCCAGTTTCAGCTAAGCTCGTGTCATTTCAGGCCAAGAAGGCAAGGGAAGGCAGCTCTCCTGTTTCAAAAAAAAAAAAGCAAAACAAAACAAAAAACTATATAAAAGAGTTCCAAGACCAACACACCTTGTGAGGACACTCCGATTCCCCTTTTTTATGGGAATTAGACATTCCTGGAGGAGGTGGAGCAGTCCAAATCCTTCTGGTGGGATGTGAAAGCTGGTGAAGGAGCTGCTGGGTGGGCACACCAGCTGCCAGCTCTGCAGTGTGGTCCAAGGAAGGGTGCATTTCCCTGAGATCCTGCCTCTGTCACTTGGTAAGCACCAACTCACTTTGTCCACTCATCCCACGTGCTCCATCTGCAGTGTTTTCAAGTAGAGCTCTGGATCTGGGCTGTCAGATGGGTCCAGGTTAAAAAGAGCCCTATATTTCTTCAAATTTATTAACCTGTTTCAGACTTGATGATCTTGATTCCAGCCTTAACGATTCTGTGATTCTGTGATTCTTACCACACTGATCTCAGATGCCTTCTAAGGTGTTGCTGTATTAAATAGGAACAAAAATACAGGGAATCTGAACAAGTACATCAGGTTGTGAACAATCAGATGCAAGGGAGATGGGGCTTCTGCAGGACGTTGATGCAGACAAGATAGTTATCCCCGGAACAAACTTTTGAGAGGTGACAGCACTGACATCAGGCTGGTCCATGCTTTAATGAGAGTGACCTGTGGGTTGCTGGGTGGATGTAGCTGTGGGGACTTTCTGCTGCAGAAATGTCCAATGAGCTGAGTCAAACCGATTCTCCCAGGACAGGGTCTTCACAGGGTGAAAATCTTTGCTTTTTGGTGGCTTTGTGTAGCTCTCCCTCCCTCCCTCCCTCCCTCCCTCCCTCTAAGATGCTGCATCCATCACCATGACAACTGTGTGGCCTTTGGATGCATCGCTGTCCCTTTCTGTGGATTTCTGTGGAGAAGAGCAGGCACGCATTGAATGCCACTAACAACAGCATGGGATGTTCCAGCACAGGACAGGATGATCTCTGGTCAAACACCTGCCACTTTCTGTGAACTTCTGTAATTCTTCAAGACTTTTACCAGTTCTTTAATCCCTTCACGTACCTGCCTTGGAGTTAGTTACTAAGGGATCTTTGTGTGTGTCTCCTGTGTGGAGCAAGGTCATGGACAGATGATTTTCACAGCACTGGTACAAAAAAAGACAGCAGACAAGGGATGCATTTCAAAGCACCTGAAAAGGCTGCAGCTTTACTCATTAATTCAGTGTGTGTGTCTCAGCCGTGAGATGGCTCCTTGACTCCTCCTTGCTGTTGCCCTCATCTGCACTTGGCTTTGGGGCTGGTTATATGAGCTGGCACCTCACAGGAGCTGCTCCAGTGACGTGTCCATTGCCAGCACCTTGGAAGGGATGGAATTCACACTCGCAGGAGTTACCTCTGGCTATGAAAGGGAGGGAAAGGAGGCTGAGGTTGAGATCAGATGGAGAATCTCAAATTGCTGTTGTCTCCTCTGTGCCTGCCTTGTAAATAACTCAAGTCTTTCAGTCCCCATGGCTGCCTATCAGTTAACTTCTGCTTCATCTTTGCCAGCTCGGTAATTAATGTCACCTCTGTTGCTCCTTCTTCCCCAAATAAATACACTAAAAGAAAAATGGGAACCTGTTCCCATGGGACACAATTTGTGTCACATGGAACATTCTTTCACAATCTGATCCATAAAGGAAATGAAATTCTACACTTAATGTCTGTCACATTAGTGAATTTGGAACTTGAGACAGGAGTGTGGCTCTTTATCCTTGAGATAAACTGTATACACACTTAATTCAGCTTCTTCTGATTAACTCTTTTGAAACTTGTGTCTGTTCCTGGGACATAACTTTTGAACGGGCTTATGTGTAACTTCTCTGAAAAGGGTCAGGGACAAATGAAATAGCTCATCCAGTTTAAGATTTCAAAATAATACTGTCCCAATTTGCAGAGAAATATCAGATTGTATGAGGTGTTTTTCTGTTCTTATTTATAAAGAGAAATAGCTGGTAATAGTTATTGGACATTAAAAGAATTAAGTGTCCATGTAAACATTTGTAAATGTAAACACGTTTTAACTATTCTGGCTTAGTTTAAAACACTGTAGAAGTGGATTAAATCCAGCCACATGAAAAATCTCCTAATATGGAAAAAATTGGTAATGAAAAATAACTATTGCTCTGTTAGTGCTAGAATTCACATCTCGTTTTTTTCCTCAGTTCTTTGTCTGTGTAAGATCTTTCTTTTCTTTTACTTGCACATATTCTACTGATCTCAAGTACTCCTGACCAAAACTAGATCCTTGCTGTGCTAGGGGTACACTTTCCTGGGTTGAGGGGAAAGAAGAGGGGAATGTTCTCCATGGGGTGAAATTACTTCCTCCTGAGGGCAGAGTAGTTTAGTGGGATAGTGAGGACCAAGATCTCAGTCTCCATGCAAAGTGACATCATCCCACAGGGTCACTTGGGGCATGAGGATCTGCTTGGTTATGCATTTCAGAGTGAAAAAGACAATAGCCAACAGCTATGAACACACATGGGTTACGTGAGAAGGCCAAGGGGAGAGTAGGCCTGGGGCTGTGCATCAGCCCACCTTTGCTCCATTGGAAATAGAGCTCCACTGAGCCCTTGACTCTCTGAATTCTTGACTCTCAGCTAACCCTCAGTCTGGATTTCCGAGTCCCTGGGCATTTTCTGCACTAATTCAGCGTTTGGCAGACCTGCTTCTTCAAAGGAGCTGCCCATAACCGTTCCAGGCTGTAGCACTTTCTGTCCCAAGAGGAGAAAAGGCAAATAATTTATTGAAGAGCTCTGTCAGCCTGTGTCCTGCAAGAAGCTGAAAGAACATGTTCTAAGGAGGTGACAGCAGGGCTTTGGGTGTGTGTCTTCTCCACTGCATGGGCATAAACTGGGAGTAAAGCTCATGGCTGTGAGTGCTTAGTGGGCCCTTGGTCTCACACAGCCAGAGCAGTTTCGCACTGTGTATCTGATGGCATTTCCCACCCTGGCCCCCCATCCCTTTCAGCTTTCCCCCTAGTGTTTGCTCTCCTCTGAGTCACAGCAGTGCTCAGGCTCAGACCCTCATGTCTCTGAGTGACACCTGGCCAAGTGGTTCTGGGGCAAAAAGCTCTGTAGACATTTCCTGGCTTTCATAAGGACCCACTTCAGGAGTATGAGGTACAGGTGGTGTCAGATTAGAGAGGTTTTGGTTTTTCTTTTGCCAAATCCAGCAGCAGCAGTCACTGGTAATTACATTCTGTGCAGGGAGATAACCTCTATCTGGAGAAGGTTTGAACTGAGTCTAGAAAAGGGACAAAAGAACAAGATCGAACTGGGGGAAAAAGGGAGGTGAGGGTAGTTTTCAGTGAAGTGCAAGCTTTTGGAGAGGAATCAGAAACTGCTACTGTGGTCTTTGTTGTTGTCATTCTGGTCTTTATAAACATGCAGCAGGACAGAAGTTGTCAGAGTTACCTCATGCCTTGCCCAGTGGCACATCCAGCGCTGCCCTGGCCAGGGAGGCACCGCGGGCCCGTGCCAGGCTGCTGGCAGCTGCCTCCCTTCCAGCATCCCCCACTGCCTCTGGACAGCAGCTGCCAGGCACAGGCTGGCTGCAGGAGAGCAGGGTGCTCAAGCTGTTAAACAGCTCATGGCCAGAAAGCAGGGGAATCATGGAAACATAGAACGGTTTGGGTTGGGAGGGACCTTAAAGCCCATCCAGTTCCAACCCCCTGCCGTGGGCTGGGACACCTTCCACTGGTACAGGTTGCTTAGAGCCCCGTCCAGCCTGGCCTTGAACACTTCCAGGGATGGGGCATCCCTGGTTTCTCTGGGCAACCTGTGTCTCAGCACCCTCACAGTAAACAATTTCTTCCTATCATGCAATCTAGACGTACTCTCATTTTAAAGCCATTCCCCCTTGTCCTGTCACTACACAGCCTTTGAAAGCATTGGGTAGAGGATATTTTGTCCACTGCAGATGTTTTCAGGGACTCAGGACAAGGCAGAGCAGCACAGCCAAACAGGGACACCAGCAGAGGAACCAGCCATGTCCCCTGAGACACACCTTGGGGACACACTCTTGCAGCTGTTGTGTCTTCTGCCAGAGGTGCTGCGCTCCCCTCGGGGTAACAAAACATCACACACAACCCACCTTCCACATCTGCCTTTAGAGAGCGTGGCTTCAATTAAATGTAATCACTCAGTTTTGAATCAAGAGCAACTTTTCTTGCCATTATTTGCTCTCCCCAGTGGCCTGAGAGAGAGAGAGAGAGTAGCTCCATGAGGGCAGCTGCTAATGAAGGGGAGCCTCCAAATGAGGGAATGTGTCACTGCATCTAGGTCAGAGGAGTCAGATGAAAGTAACTTCCTTGGTTGTACCTTGGTTTTGTTTATATTTTTTTAACTGGGCTTCTAATAAGCAAGTTAACCAAATTATTATAAGCAGCTGCATCTATCAGCAGCAGGCAAGGATGTATCTACTGCATTTGAAAGCTCTTTAATGAAGCTTTGAAGTCCAGCTCATCCCAAATTCATGCAGTGAAGGATCTGTAGTCATCGTGGTGCTTCTCTGATGACTTCTGACGATGTGAGACTTGAAAGTAAATAGATACTAAAATACAGATACTCAAGTTGATATTTCAAAACCTACAGCTGACTGACACAAGGTTTTATTTGTGTATTTCAAGGGCTTTGTTTTCCTTTTCTTACCACACTATCCCTTCGTAGTCCATATTTGTATTTAATCATAGGCTGCTTTTCACAGTGTTGTCAAACAGAGAACCAGTTCCCCTATCCTGCCTCAGTCCCACATTCAAGAAAACTGGATGAACCTTAAAAAAAAAAAAAAAAAATCATATGAGTAACATGCAGAAAATCAACAAAAAGGTTTTTCTCTGGTGGATCCTCCCCCAGCCTGAAGCTCAAACTCCTTTTTCTGTAGCAGCCTGAGATGTGCTGTGGGGTGAATAACTCAGCATTAAATGGCATGGCATGATGAAATGGTGGATACTGCTGGGTTTTATAACCACGCAGCCCTGGTACACTGCTTCTCTGTGGTGCTCCCAGTTCACCTAGACATATTAGACATACTAACTCTGCAGTAAACACTTGCAAGGTGTGTGAAACCACACACGTGGCCCATGGGGAACCTCACTGCACCCTCCAGCCGCTCCTACAAAACCCTAACCCTGACAGCAAAACTAAGAAGTATTGAGTACATTGGGATTTTCCAGCCTCTGGAAGGGTGTGTACATTGAATTAGTCTTACAGCTGTGTAGTCCCCGCAGAATTGCTGTTTCCTTTTGATCTGTACTGAAGATAGTGACGGAGCAGGTATGAGTGTGAGTAATGGGGTAGGTTGGCATCACAGCATTTGGGTTCTTTGTTGATTGCTTTCTTCTCTTTGTTCCGTTTCTTTCCTTCTGTTAGTGCCAGGATATTTTTAGTTCTTCAAGTAGTAGTATCTTCTGCATCAAGAAAAAAGGCGAAACCCGCTTCTAATGTATACTTTTAAGAAAGTGTGTGTGTGTGTGTGTGTATGTATGTACCTTATCTGTAGTGGCTAATTTTGAAGTTACTATGTCTTGATCAGCCCTGTTTGAATTCACTACAAAAGATTAAGATGGAAAGGAAGATCAGAATTAAGAATTAAGAGAAAAATGGCTGTTCTCAAGACTGTTTACCCATCTCAAATCAGTATTTGTATGTGTTGTCCTTTGGATCCTGACTCTCTTGTGGATCTATCCCCCACAGATCATCTTCCGGAAGATCAGCGATGTCAAGAAGGAGGAGGAGGAGCGCCTGCGCCAGAAGAACGAGGTGACACTGAGCATCCCCGTGGACCACCCTGTGCGGAAACTCTTCCAGAAGTTCAAGCAGCAAAAGGAGATGCGCAACCAAGGCTCGACCCACATCGACCCGGAGCGGAACCAGCTGCAGGTGGAAAGCAGGAGCGTGCAGAACGGGGCCTCCATCACGGGCACCAGCGTGGTCACCGTGTCCCAGATCACCCCCATCCAGACCACCCTGGCGTACATGAAAACCAGCGAGGCCGTGAAGCAGAACAACCGCGACGTGATGGAGCTCAAGCCGAACGGGAACGGAGACCAGAAATGTCTCAAAGTGAACAGCCCCATGCGGATGAAAAACGGGAACGGGAAAGGGTGGCTCCGGCTGAAGAACACGATGGGGACCCACGAGGAGAAGAAGGAGGACTGGAACAACGTCACAAAGGCTGAATCCATGGGGTTGCTGTCCGACGACCCCAAGTCCAATGACTCGGAGAACGGTGTAAATAAAAACCCACTGAGGAAAACAGACTCTTGTGACAGTGGAATAACAAAAAGTGACCTTCGCTTGGATAAAGCCGGTGAGACTCGCAGCCCCCTGGAGCACAGCCCCATCCAGGCGGATGCTAGGTGTCCTTTCTACCCCATTCCTGAGCAGGCCTTGCAAACCACGCTGCAGGAAGTCAAGCACGAACTCAAAGAAGATATCCAGCTGCTAAGCAGTAGGATGGCTGCCCTTGAGAAGCAGGTGGCAGAAATTTTAAAAATATTGTCCGAAAAGAACGTATCCCAGCTCTCTTCCCCCAAGTCTCATTTATCACCCCAGTCCCCCGCCCAGATGCCCTGTCAGGATATTTTTAGTGTTTCAAGGCCTGCATCACCTGAATCTGAAAAAGATGAAATCCACTTTTAGCATATACCTATGTGTATATATGTATACAGTATATATGCAGAGGTGTATATATACCTTTATACATATATATATATGTGTGTGTATACGGTAAATATATATACATATATATTTTCACTTGCATCCAATATGACTTGAACACACCAAGGATTTTGATATGTAAATATTGCATGTCCAGCTGGATTCTGGCCTGCCAAAGAAAGCAATTATTAACATAGATATAGCTTGTATAATATGCAGTTGACTGCATGCACACTTTACATTTATTTATAATCTCTATTATGTAATAAAAGAATGACTTTTGTTTAACAAAGGCAATGTACTATTTAAAGAATCAGGGTCTAACCTGCCAATATTGCCATGACAGTTTTGATCTCAGGCTGGGTGAATTGAGCTTTTATTTCCTCACTGTCTTTTCTGCTGAGTTAAACAGTAGATTAATATGACGTGAAGGACACGTTCAGACTCCTGTTAGTATTGTTTCCTGGTATCATTCCATGACAATATACTGTATATTTGGTGATGAATTCCCTTACTCCTCCTAAAGGGAGGGCTCAGCTCAGTGGGCAGGGAAGGGCACCGTGCCTGGTGCTAGGGTGGATCACTGGAATTTATTTGTGTGGGTATTGTGCATGCACAGCCTTTTATTTCAAGTATCCTCCTGCTCTTTTAACATCGTAAGTAAGAAATAATAACAGTAAGAAGAATAATAATGGTGATTTGTGTAACAAAATGAAACTAACAAACTCTCTCAGTTGCACTCCCTGAGTGTTTGGGGGTAACTTCTTTCTTGAAAGCCTCCTTCTACTGATGCCATTTTTACTGAACTGTTAGAGTAACATTATGTAAATTCTCTTTGCAGCACTCAGTGGTGGTGTCTGGTTCTGTCAGTATCTCCATTAGCATGTCCCATTTTTGTAGGGCGGACGTTGCTCTCCCACTGTCCCCCTCTATTGCCCCTGGCAGAAAGACTTTGCACGAGGTCTGAGGAAGGGAGAGAACACTCATAGCTCAGCTTCTTGGGAGCCACATGAGCAGGTTTGAAAGCCTGAAGTTAAAAGGCTGCAGTTAATCCCCCTGCACTCTCTTTCATGAGGACATTCATAAGTCTGCAGCTGCCTTTTATGAGAGAAAATGACTGGTCAGGATGAAATTCTCTTTAGTCCAAGGCACTTGGGTGATGATGTTTGGGTGGGAGAGTGGTGGGTGTGCTGGGGAGATGGAGTCCTCCCTGGAGTGCTGCTCGTGCCTTGGGCTCGTGGAAGGTTCCGGTGCATGGAGGGGGCACATTTCAAGAGCAGGCTTGCAGTGCCCACACAGCAAGGTCCCACACGTACTGAGTCCCTCAGGTCTGTGTCAGAGGCTCTGACCCTCCTCTTAGCTGGCTCCCGTCGGCATCTTCCAGCCCTGGACCATGCTCAGACCCCCTCTCCCCCTCCCGGGCTGGAGCATCGCTCTCGAGGCACTGCTGGCTTTGCAGGGCTGCAGCAGGGCGGGCTTTACACTGGATCCTGTTTGATCTCCTCTTTTGAGATGAGCTTTTGGACTCTTCCTGGGTCTGCCCCTGAGTGTGATGGGCGTTTTTGCCTCTCCATTTGCACTGGTTTGAATCCAGGTACACAAGACGCATAGCAGAAATTGCCATTGCAGCTTCAGAGCTGTTACCTGGTGCAGCTTCAGGCCAGCCCAGCAGAGCACAGTGGCTCCTTCAGAGAAGGATTCCCCCTGCCTCTGGCTTAAATGACCTCCTGCATCAAGATCCCATGTTTTCGAAAGTGCCTGGAGTAAAACATGTATGTACCACAAGGCATCACTATGATTTGGGTATATCAAGTACATGGTTATAATTAGTGAGCATTCTAACCACACACCAGTATTAGATCCATTTTTTAACATTAGAAAACTAGACTAAACTAAATCACCTCCTGAAAAACTAACAAAATCCCTAGAACCCAAACAAACCATCATTTGCAGTAGTGGCAATTAGGAATGTACATCTTAGGGTGAACATATCTTCGACTGTGAAATCCAGACCCATAAGCCTCCAAAAGCCTATAAGAGAGCCAAAGAAGTCACTGCTTCTGTTGTGTCAACTCATGGAGGCTTTTTGGGTGATGATAGTTTTTTCTGTCCTATTTCTGCCCCTTTCTTTAGGAAATTAGAGAAACCAAAAGAAAAAAGAAAAAGAAAAAAACGAGGGAAGAATAAAAAGCCACAGTGAGGGACAGCTCTTCCCAAAGCCTGTTGATCAGACCACTTGCTTGTTATAATTCTCCACAGCTGCAGTTGCCTCTGTCAAAATTTTCAGCTGTATTTTGCAGCTGCTATTCTGACACAAGTGCAAATCCATGACTCTGCAGCCGTGGTTTGGACTGCAGAACAACCTGCACTTGCAGAACAACAGGACCTCTCATGTCCTGTTATAAATCCTGCCCTAGGACTCTGAAAGAATGCAGGGGGGGCGGGGATTATGGGGTTAAGGAGTTACAGGGTTGCTGCAGGAGTCTGCACAGACCTTGTGGGTGCAGTTTAAGTGCCAACATCTCAAGTGTTGAATGTTCTTGCCTGACTTGGTCTGCTGGTTAAGACAGACACGCAGCCACTGCCCAGGGCTGCCTGGTGAACAGCTGAGTCACACAGGCTCAGTCTGGGGGCCAGACTTTGTTAAAAGTCCTGGAATGCATGAACCTGCCATGAAGTGATGCTGCAAAAGAGACAGCAGGATAATGGGGGTTGGCTTTGTTAGAAAGCTTTAGCCTTAATGGCATTCCTCTGCCTTTGTGACAGACTGCTTTTCTTTCTCTGTAACTGATATTAATTCTAGGTAGAACTGCATGGCATGCAAAGGGATCTCTGTTTAGGTTTATCTTGCAAGTCAGGTGTAACTTTGTGCCACTTTACAATGAGAGAATGTGTTTAACAGGATTAGTCTGACCTTGAAAATCATTTGGGCGGGCCCAGCTGGGTCTATTGCAGTTCAAGTGCAGCTTGAGTGGTTTGAATGTGTAGTGGCTAAATAGTGTAAAATACCAAGTTCATGAAACAAATACAGTGTCTCCAGGTCTGTTTCTAGAGCTGCTTTGAGTCTGACATTCCAACACTGTCAGTTGCAGCGTTCAGTGGAAGGAGCTCTACCTTGCAGAAAGCAGTGGTGTGGCGTGATGGGTGTCCCGCAGGCGCAGTCAGTGCAACCTGTGGATGGGCTGTCCCAGGCTGGGTGTGCTGGGGGAGGCCCAGTTTGTAGGGGTGACTCTGGCTGGTGCAGTTCTGATGGACTTTGCCTCCAATATCTGTGTTGGGAGAGCGTTACATGTTGTTTCATGGAGTTGTCAGCGGCTCGTCTGTCCCTCTGTTCGTCCTCGCGTTGTGCATGATGTGATGAGTGACTGGGGCATTCCTTCTCTGTTAAAAAGCATGAGTCGCAGTCCTGTACTTCAGGCTGGACTGAAAGCAACCACCTGTAGTCATTAAGTGCAATAAGGACACCAAGGTGTCACTCCCACCCAAGCCAGTGCTCAAGCAGCGACACACCACACGGAGAGAGCTCTCGGCTGCATGCTTTCCTTTCCTTTCCTTGGAGAGCTCAAAACCTGTACAGATGTTCCTGCCAGATGCTGGGAACAGCACCCTTAGCACCTCCCCTGTGCTTTGTGCGTCCAAAGCATTTTACCTGCACACAAGTGGATTTTATCTTTCTGGACTTTCTTTGGAATAGAAATAAAACGTGTACAGAAAATGTGTACAGAGGAGTAAACACTTTCCAAAGCAAATGAACTAGAGTACTTTCAATAGCTTTTTTTGTGTAATGTTGCATATAAGAGATAGAACAGCACTTCAGGATAATTACTGAAAAAAAAATGTTGTCGTGAGGATTCAGTTCTGCTGAATTTGTATTTTTAAGTCCTTTTTTTTCTGTCTTTGCCAGGGCATGGGGGTTAGAGCAGAGCCGATTCTGGAAGTGACAAACTTAAGCTTTGTCCATTTTTCTTTCCCCTGTTCTGCAGAAGTAGCACAACTATAGGGGCTCGATGCTGCTGGCACCAAAGTTTGGGCTCATTGCTAAACTCAAGTTCAGTCTTCATTTACCACCACGTGGAGAATAACCCTGTTGCACAAGTGGGACCTGAAGGCTGAATCTGATAATCTTGTTGGACTTGAATATGTATTTTGAATCCCAAGACAGTTTGAGAGGACTGGCAGCTGCAGGAATAACGCTGTACTCTGCAGAGCTGAGAGCAGTCGCTCTGGAAGTAACTGAGGCCGTTGCACAGATGTCATCGCTTGCATGGGTCAGAAAACAGATGTTGTGCTCATGAAATAGCTTAGAGGCTTTTTGGGGGAAAAGATGTCTGAACTGGAAGGGAAAACAAAAAAAAGCCAAAGGTTTACTTTGGAATTTGGGAGGACACAGAGGGATATATTGTGAGAAATTGACGGTTTTTTACTTGGATTTTGGGCATTTAGAAAACCCAAGTCTATCTTTTTGGATGTCAGAATCCGACAGATTGTTTCTTAAAATAAATATTTTTTTTTCCCTAAGTGAGGGGGCATCCAAGTGATACCTGTTCTATTTTTTAAAAAAAGTTTTCAAATACCATTTTGCTACAGAGGAGAGTTGAATGGATTTTGTTAATGTTGCTCTTAATAGGCTTTAGGAGGAAAAGTTTGATTCATCTAGATTTCCACATCTGGGAATATTTTTTATAACAACCCCTAATTTTTTTGGTACAAATGGATAGCACAATCTCTACATGTTTTATTGGGTGTAATATGCTGTGGTGCATTTCCAGATGAAGTACATTCCTAAAGCAAAGTGCTGAATGGAGCTAAAATTGCCAAAAATTCCACATTTCTTCGGCAGAAAAGCAGTGAATATTCTTACTGACAAAAAGAATATTGTGCAAAGATCAGTGCTGTGATATCCTACGAATGACAAACAAACTAAAATCATCCTTACTGAGGGTGCACTTAGGTGGAAAATTGACCTTGTAGTGCACAGTGGGACAAGAAGGCACATATTGATTTTGAATACTCAAATGGCAGAAGCATTCAAAAAGGGCTTGACCAGGCCATGCTGAATAAATTGTATTTATTTACTGTATTATGTTAATCAGCCTCATGATGCATGGCACGTGGAACCAGGAATCTGGGGCAATATTCTCACAAACCTTTTTATCTGTTTTCTATAAAGCAGATAAGTGCTTTTCTTTGTTGTTTTCTTCTTGGAGATGCAAGCTTGCTTGGCCCACAGTCTGAGACTGCTGGTGTGCACCAACTCTGTGTCTGGCTGTCTGCCATGAGTGCATCAATTAGCCTTAATTAAAAGCCCTTTAAAAAGGATTTTGTACTAGGTCGGGCTCAGCCCTCCCCACTCCAGTGACAAGACTTTATGTTGTGTGGTTCAGGGCAGATTCAGTTCAGACTGAGCAGCAGCACAGTGTATTTCTGCCTGTCTGCAGAGGATGTATAGATGCACCATATGGATATATAGATGCACCATATGGATATATACCTACCCATTTGGAGTGGGGATTCAGATCTGGCTCATTTCAGACAGGTGTTTCACACAGGTGGGATAAATCCTGCTCTGGAGGTGCCAGTCTCTCATCATTTACTGCAGGGTAATAACTTCAGATTAGACACTTGATTTGTAGACTGCTAGAGGGTAAATGAAGTTAATCCAACCCATGATTCAAGCTCCCAGCCTGATCTTGTTTGTTTCAAAAGGTGTCTCTAAAAGGGTGTGCTCACCATCTTGCCAGCACAGAAGCACTTCCCGTGGCTGTGACTAACAGTAGGGGGAACGCCGAAATGTCTCAGCGTGCAGCCAGAAACAAAGTGTTCACATCCTAAATTGTTAATGAGATCTCCATAAATGCACTCAGTTGCTCAGTTCTTGGCTTGTGGTGATCAGATTTTTAACTTTTTACCCCAGCACCACAACACGATGGTCCATGAACCCTCATTTTCACAGGCGTGTGACAGCTGAGGCGCTCTTCGTCGTGATGTGCAGTGCCAAGGCACAGAGGGTTTTGGGTCAGTCAGTTTCTGGGCAGTGAAAGACTGCCACCTATTTGGCATCTTTGGCTGCTCTGGGTGCTTAGGATGATAGGAGTCCTGCCACTGAGCTGTGTCATGCAGTGGACAGAGGCCAAGGCTTGGAATTCCAGCAAAGGGAAAGGCACTGAAGAGCTTCCAAGGCAGACAGAGGTGGTGGCCCAGGCCACAGCAGAGCCCTGGCTCTGGGCTTGCAGTGGGAGGAGAGAGGGGAGAGGGAGGAGAAGGTTGTCAAGAATGGTGCCCAAAAATGGTGACAGCATTCCACTGAAGTCAATATTGACTTCTCTCTGCATAGTGGCTGTTTGTGTCCTCATAATTTATTTATTTGGAATTTGGCAGGCTCCTCTTCCTTCAGGTGGTGTGTAAGGATGAGGCTGGCAGACTTTTCTGGGGTGACAGCTGTGGGAAATGGAAAGACCATTACAGGATACTCAAATATATGCTGTTAGGGGGAAATGTGGGCTTCAGGAGAGCCAAAGCTCTTCCAGTGTCCCAAAAACCTGTTGGAAAGGGGCATTTGGTATCTAAATTATGTAGCATCAGTGTACGGACCCTGCATTTGCAGCTGGCCCTGCTATGAACAGAGGGGGTTGGACCAAGTGATTTCCAAAAAGTCCCAAGTTATGTTGTTTATCATTCAGTGATTCTGTAGATTTTAATAGCACAAACAGGAGGTAAAATTTGAAGGTTCTTAGTTATGTCCTATTTTTTTCTGCTTTTCAGTTTAAATACCATGCTGAGGAACATGTTGCCAATTTTCAAGATAATAGCTGTGAGAGCCAATACTCATCAAACAGACAGCAGAGAAATCTGGCACATTCTAAAACTATGGCATATAAATAAATTAAGCCTTTCGTTGGGCATCAGCTAAAATCCACACTTGGTGCCAAACACTGAGAATAATGTCTCGGTGACTATGCAGTTTCTGGAAGCAGTGGGCTGATATGGATACATCAACAACTCCCACACCCTCTTCCAGCCTCCTCCCCAGTCCACTGAAAGGTGATTGCAAGTGCCTGAAAATGCCATCAAAATTTCAACAGCATTTGAGCTGTTTTTCAGTGCTGCCCTGACAGACAGGCACATCCAAGGCTGTAGGAAATGTGTGGGTTTCTCATTAGTGGCTGGGTCTGGAGGTGGTTCTCATCCCTCTGGGTTCTCTGGATTCAGCCTGCTCCTCTCACAGTCAGTGTGTGGACACCATTGATGAAAAGGCCTGGGCTTGTCCAAAGAGTCTGGGCACATCCATGGGTCCTGTGCACATTCCTAGGGTCTGCCCCAGCCCCATTCCCAGGCCTTTTCCCTGCTTGTCTATCCCCATTCCAAGGTTTACACCTGACCGTTAGATTATTAGATGTTTTCCAGACTCTGTAACCTCCTCGATCTCTACGATGGCTCACAGGGCTACTCACAAAATCCTTTGCAGTCTGTGGCTTAGCAACAAGTCTCCAAATTAGACAGGAATAACAAGGCAAGCCTTCTGCCATTTTCAGGGCATTATTTTATTAAACCAACCTTAGATTTTGTTTTATTTTATTTTATTAATTTTTTATTTTATTTTTATTTTATTTTATTTTATTTTATTTTATGTTATTTTATGTTATTTTATGTTATTTTATTTTATATTTATTTGTGGCCCTTTTGTACACTCCTGAGCAGCACAGTGTTCCATAGAATGGCAGGGACTGGGGTGTTTGTGGGTTGTAATGAGCCAATTTGGGAAGGGGGACTCAAGTGAGACACCAGCTTCTGCCACGTGTGTGACCATTCCCTCTGGCTTCCTGCTCCAGTGGCACGCCGGGTGAACTTCAGCCCCAGCAGCAATTTGAACCAGTGCCATGTAGTGATAGTGAAAGTTCTCTGTATTTCCTCAGCCAGACCTAGAGCTCTGCTCAGCATCTCCCTGTGTCCTATGCCAAGACATCTGGGCACTTTTCCTGTCCTGGACTTGTTTTCAGCAGAATTTCCTGAGATGTTCCACCTCTTTTATCTGTCACCACTTCGTTTTACTAGAAAAAGAAAAAAACAAAAGGCATTTTCTGACTGATCATTGGGAATTCACTTTCATCCAAGGCTGCTGCCAGGACCATTAGTTGGAGGTCACAGTTCAGTTTGTAAATTGGGTGTCTTATCTGAGCTCTCATGGAAAACTGCATTTTTTTTCTAAAGGAAAACAAAATTTCTGCTCCGCTTCTAATTAGTCCTCTGTTGTCCCAGCAGGATTAATTACTGCCTTCTTCACTCGAGTCATCAAATGCTGTTTGGCAACAGCTTCTCTTTTTAATTTTATTTTAGGTATAATTAGGAGTCCTGGCACTACAAACAAGCCCAGTCAGGTTGTACCTTAAAATTACAGAGCTGAAATGTCACCTGAACTAGTAGTTTAAACCCAGCTTTTGATTACCAACAACCCCACTGCAATCAGTGGATGTTCAGAGCTCATCCCTTTGGGGTCACCAGTAGGTCAGTGTGAACATCCCTCTCCCGAAATCAGTCACAGAAGGGGTTTTATTCTGCAGAGTCCTCCCACAACGGGACTTTTAGGAAAGAATTATGCAAGGATGCAGTGACACCTCCCAACCCTTCCTACTGCCTGTTGATGGTCTGTAGAGTCCCAGCCACATCTCTTTGCTATTTAAGGGAAGGCTGAGGGCCACCAACTACCTAAATCTATCAAGTGGTAAATTGAATTTATCGGGTGGGAGAGGCAGTAGCCAGCAATAAGGCAGGATTTGGGTTTTAAAAATCTTCCTGGTGGGAATTGGGCAAGCTACCAGAAAGACAATAAAGGATTTATCTGGCAATGCATGCCAAAGGAATGCTGAACATGTGAGCAGGAGAATTTATTGATACTAGTGGGAAAGCTCATTAGTGTTGAAGTGCAAAGCAGGTCTGTAAATGTACCTTTCACTGTCCCAATAAAATCCCTGCGCTCAGACAAGGGGAGCTGTGGCTTGTTCCTGTGGAGGGTAGAACTGGCTTCCCAGAGCTTTCCCATATGAGCTTTTCCCAATGAGCTTTCCCAGAGAACTTGCACACAAGCCATGTTTTCTCAAACGTAGTAGTTGGCACTGTTTCACTACTGTGGGCACATCTCACAACTGACCTCGGTGTCAGCCTCCCCCTGCCTCTGGTTTCACAGGGATTCAGAGACGCTCCCAAAGCTGGTACTGCAGCATTTCTCCTGGGGCAGGTTCGTTCCCCTCCTTACTTGTCACTGGTTGTTGATTATTTGCCCTTTGAGAGATGTGTGGCCCTGTAAGGGACGTGGGACAGCCCAAGAAAGCTGCAGCTTGTGGGGCTGCAGTGGAGGTAAAGGTTCACCATATTTTGTCTGGAAAACATGCCAGCCATAAAAATACTCTTGCTAACTGTTTAAAGCTCCGATGCCTTATCAGCACAGTTTATGTAACAGAATCCCATTAGTACTGCCAACCATTCTCACATGAATCAGGACATGATATGCTTCATAAACCTTGCATACCTATTGACTGTTCTTATTCATAGAGACTTGGCTGGGCTTTTATGTGCAGGTGTAGCTGCATATCTTGAGTTAATTTCTGTGTTTCAAAGGCTACATAATACAAAGCAGGATATTTTCCACAATGAAATGCAGTGTTTCCCTTCCTTATTTGTTTATGTCTTTTCTCTTTCTCTCTCCTTCCTTCCTCTCTCGTTTTCTTGCCTCAATCATTAGGCTAGCAAATTGTAGAAATGGGGAGATTGATTAAGTGAAGTTGCATCAGCAGATTTAATGAGGTAATGATCTGTTTTGCTGTTTGTGTTCAGAAGAAATAATATGCTAATAAGGATGGTGCGAGCGCTGATTCTTTAATGTCCTGCTTAAATACCAGCCAGTGACTGAGTGGTTCAGTAAAGTGGTCTCAGCAGATCTTCTAAATTGTGTTCTCTGTTTTGGAGGTAAATACTTTCAAGCTTCGAGCATCTTGTGTAAATATTCTTACTAAGGTCAGTGGAAATCTTTCCATTAATTTCTCTAACTCTAACCCAGTTCTCGCAGAGGGACCAGGACACTGAGTCCCAGCGTGGGCTGAGCTTTCTCAAAACTGAGAACTGTGGGTACTAGAATTTTAATTTCAGGCCCTTGTCTAATGCAAATGGGTCCAGGATTTCATGCCCTACTAAATGCTGCATGCCGAATGCAGAAATGTAGAGGATGTGTTTGAAGATTGGGACAGCAAGGTGAATTGCCATAAAAATCAGCTGAACCGATCAGGGAAAGGGCACTTTTTAATTAACATGTATTTGAATCCAAAAGACACCTTCTTGGTGTCTGAACTGTCAGTAATTTCCATCCAAAGTATCTGCTCAAAATTCATGCCTGTCTAGAATATCCTTGCACAAGCCAGATATGTACATAAGCTGTGCAAACTCTCTCTGGGGAGAAGCACAGTTAAAAATAAAGCTATTATTGCTACCACAGAGACGAGAGGCTGAGCCCCAGGTGCTGAGAGACTGAATCCTGCCATGCAGCCCTCCATCTGAGCATTGCTGATCCAGGTGTGGGCAGATGTGCTCAGCTTCCGAGCCCTGTTTGTGTCTCCTCATCTCCACCCACACCTGGAGCAGAGCAGGGCAGGGAAGGGGCAGCTTGTGTGGGGTTCATGAAGTGTTGCCCTGCCCCAGACCGGGCTTTGAAGGCTGAAGTCCTGGCTCTGAGAGGGACACAGGAGCTTTGGCATGAGTTTTAGGATCCCTCCCCTGCCTCCCCCACCCCTTTGATATGCTTGTGAGTTCCCACACATTTAGGCAGCTAGTCATTCTGGGCTCCTAAATGAAGAAGAATCCAGGGAATTTGTACTGGGACGGAAGAGGGACAAGGGGTGGGCATGATCTTGCCCGTGTCTGCACACTCAGCTTTGCAGTGGTGTCTGCAGAAGTATCCTGGTAGAAGCATGCCCACAGAATTCTCACGATTAGTGGCAGGGAGAGATTATTTTTTAATGAATTGTCATTGCAGGGGACCTCATTACAGTCAAAATATTGTACTGTTTTTCTAGGTTTTTTTTTCCCTTAGGCTTCCCCCCTCACCCAAAATGACAACTGAAAGCTAAACTGAGCAGGAGCTGCTGTACAAGCCTGCACAGAGATGCTGAACCTAAAAAACCAGCCTGCCCTCACAAAGTACCCACGGGGCTGTGCTGAGCACCCAGCCTCAGCATAACCTGCCTTCTATTTCTTATTTTTATTTCTCTGCTGAAATGCCAGCGTGCATTTTTTTTCTTTCCTTGTATCGCCAGCCCCGCACTCCCCACCCCACATTTGTGGCCTGATATCTCTCTCCGCCCCTGAGCACCTAACAGGGACTAATCCCTGGTTTGTGGGAATCTTTCCACTAACATTAGCAGGACTTTTAAAGCATAATGAGCTTTAAATCCTCCGGGGGTTTTTTGGTTTTTTGTTTTTTGGTTTTTTTTTTGTTTTTTTTTTTTACCCTGAGATCCTTACTTTTTGAGTTCCAAGTTTCAAGGTGTCCCATTAGCTGAAAAAGCACCAGCTGGTATAATCGTGTTTGTGCAACCCTCTTGGAGAAGCTGGGCAAAACAACTGGTTTTAAAAGCTCATGTTGGAAAACCCGATCTACAGAGTAACTGTGGCTTTTGAATGTATGTGACTCACAGACACTGGACTGTGGGGAGGAAAAGTATTTTGAGAAAACTGGGTTTTTTTGCAAGGAAGAAATTGGGGGAAAGGGTTATTGCTTGGGTGATGTTTCTTTTGTTACTACTTGCTGCTCTTTGTACACTTGCCAATGCAAATGACATTCATGCTCCCGACAATATTTTTGAAGAGCCCAGCTATCTTTTTTGCTGTTGTTAATATACCGAGGATTTGGGAGGATTTTAAATGCCTCTGCCTTTCAGGATTATTTCTACAAAAGCAATTGAGAACTGTATTTTGACAGCAGGAAGCTTATAAAAACCTGGAGAGAAAAAAAAAAAAATTAAAAAAAAACCACCCCGAAGCATTTGAAACCGAACCTTTTTGAAAGGAACGCACCTCTGCGAGCATATCTGAAACCTGCAAAGCGATCACGAGCTGCATCACGGACGGGATTGTCTTCCTGCTGAGAATCACACAGGAGGCTGCACGGAGGGGTGGCTCCCTTGGCTGCCCGTGTGGGTGCCCAGGAGGAGGGCGAGGGAGCGCTTTCCTCAGCCGTGGCTCTCCTGCCGCTCGTGGACGCTGCCGCGGGCGGTCGGTTGGAATTGGGTTATCCCTAGCGAGCTTCTTGTTGCACTTCTCTGTTTGCTAGAATTCAGCAACGAGGAAAACGTGGGTCACTTTAAAGCATTGGCAGACAACTGTTTCTAACCCAAAGGAAAATGGGTTTTAGCACAATGAACTGTACTTCTTCAGGGAGGATCAATGTTGATTTTTTTCTTTTTTCCACACGTCTTTATTTACATGTGGCTATATTTTCATTGATACAGAATAAAAAGTGCATTTTATTGACCTTGAGTGTTTGTGTCCTTACTTTCCTTGAGCACCATAAAAGTGATAGCTCTTGTTTTCCTGGCCAAAGCAGAACACAATTTGTTGAGATTAATGAGCAAAACATAATCTTATTTTTAGGTGGTTGGGGGATGAGGGAGATACATAAATCTATTGTTAGGGTAGAGCTTCTCTACAGGACAATAGGAACAGCTCTTGACCCTCCTCCTTGTTAGCCTGAAGACAATAGGAAATGAATCAAGCTGAGCTGGTCACAGATACCTCATCCATAAAATTTCTGTAGCATCTAATTCCCTCTCCCAAGCAAATCAGGCCGAAGAGGGAATACTTTATCTATGTAGATAATAAATATCTTCTTATAACTTTTTGTTCATAAAATGTTCTCTTTTTTTTCTTCTTTTTTTTTCTGCAAATGGGTAACCTTGCTTCAAAAAATTACACTTGAGATGCAAAATGAAGATTTTGAGGGGCAGTTGGATAGAGGCAGAAGTGTTTCACTTGGAAATTGAAAGAATTTCTAAGGCATGGCTCCCTTTGCTTCCTGCATCATTAGCTTGGTCACAAGTGGCATTCCCTGAAGAACTGCCTGTGCCAAGGTACAAGAGATTTTTTGATATAAACACCCACAACATTGCTGACCTGTTCTCAAAAGCACCGTTGCTTTGGTGCTCCTTCAGTGCAGAAACCAAAGCATGTGGAAATTGGTGGAGCTTTTTCCATTCCCTTGCACGTGGCTTTGACCAGACCCTACAGGTTTTGTCCCAGCCAGGAATGGTGTCTGGGTGTGGAGTAATCACAGCTGTGAGAGACAGAGTGGCATTAATTCAGTTTGAGCATAAAGCATCCAAATCTGGTTGTCCACAGATAGGTTTTGCCATCTGTAGGGACAGGTGGAGAAAACTTTTTTTAATGGTGAACAATATTCATTGCCTAGCTTTCATTTTTCTTGACTCACTGAGTGCCTACACTCAGCATCCTCAGCTGTGGTAAGGAGACCCTGGAAACAGCCTAAAGCCTTCCTGGCAAACACTGGTAGAACAGGCCAAGATTTCCACTGCTGAAACAAAACAGTGTCAGGGACTGCTCCTGCTGCTTGTCCTTTGTAATTGGGGTTGGCTTTTGCCAGATTGGGAACTGGCAGCGTCAGCACAGCAGCTTCTTCCAGGTGGACATTTGGGAGTGTCAAGACTGTACATCCCTGCCCTGGGAGCCTTGCTGGAAAGGGAACTGTCAGGATAGGGTATGAAGCAAGAATGGATTTATTTGCAGGAGCTAATTGGTTACTGGCTGACAGCACTGATTTGTGTGGTGTTGCAGCTGTGCCTGAGCGAGCTGGCAACTTCTGTCATTATCCATGGGATGGGTCCTCACCAGATCCCAGATGGCTTCCTCAGCCCCAGACAGGGTTTGGATTGTACCTTGCAAGTGGTAAAAATGCTCACCAAAATGCAGGATCAGTCACCAGAATTGCTGAGGCCCTGGGGGAGACAAAGCACCCATTTTGCTTTGCAGATTGCTTTACCTGGGCACATTGCTTCTGCCTAAACAAGCCCTGGAAGCCAGGGAAGCCCTGGAAGCCAGGGAAACAAGTTAATATATGCACATCTCATTCCCTTTATGAGAGCATCATCCAACACACCGGGCTGGAGATTTATTCTCCACGGCTGATGCTACTCCTGATTTAGGATCCAGATACAAACAACATGTGCAAGCCAACACAGGGCAGGAGCACAGGGCAGAGACAGAGGTCTGGTTCAGTCCAGCTCCCTCCTCACATCAGTGCACCCTTTACAGGAACATTTCTTACAGAAGCTTTTTCCCTATTGTCCACGGTGATGTTAAACTGGCTGGGCTGGGTGGGGCTTGGAGCAGCCTGGTTTGGTGAGAGGTGTCCCAGCCCATGGCAGGAGGTGGAACTGAATGAGCCTTAAGGTGCCTTCCAGCCCAAACCATTCTGTGATTCTGTGATTCCGTGTTATTTGGCAGAGGATAAAGCTAAAATTATCATCGTAAACATCTGATTAAGTGAATCAATGAAGATGGAGCGAGCAAGTTCTTTAACATGGGAAATTCTCTGTCTGCAAAGAAATAAAACAGCTGCTCGATTCAAGGCACAAATTGAGCCAGGCATTGAAAGCCTCCTGAACTTCTGTAATGCACAACTCAGAAATGGATAAAGAGATATCAGTTCAGAGAGCTGAACTGGTGTCAGCTATTTTTGTGGCCACCTTGAGCACCTCCCTCTCCTGGTCAATAATTTCCATCTAGCCAGGTCTGAGTATAGCCTCTTGCTTACTTGGTTGCACTTAAGAAAGTTTATAAATCATTACTTTCAAGCATGAGCAGGCTGATCCTGCAAGCCTGAGACTGGGATGTTTGGAGTGTCTGGGCAGCATGGGATAGAGGCATTGAGGTGACCTTCCCAAAGAGCAGCAAAATGTGCTGTCCCAGCGAGGATTCCTTCACAAGTGCTGCTGCCAGGATTAGTGCTGCTCAACACCTCCTTTAGCAAGAGCTGTTTGTGGTGCTCACGGGGAGGGGGAATATGTGAGGAGGAAGGGTGACGAGGCAGCAGGGCAGAGCACAGGAGGAGCGGCTCTGAGTGCTCCTGGGCTGGGAAGGTGCTGGCTGTGAACATCCTCAAGGACAGGGGCTGGCAGCACATCACCAGGCACTTTGGAAGCATTGCTGGAGCACAGCCGGAGTGGGCCCTGCCAGGAGCTGCCACTGATTGGCAGGAAGATGGACCGACCAATTTAATGAACCTCTTCCATCTCTCTCCTCCGTAATTCTGCGACATTTTCTCCACGAAAGTAACATACTTCCAAATTAATCTGATTGCAGTGAAGCAGGCTGTCATCAGCCCCTGGAGAGAACAGAAGGGTGTCCCCCATCCCAGCTGAGAGCTAGCTGCTCCAAAGGTACCCAAAGGGCAGAGGGTGACCCTCCCACAGGGTGCTGACTCTGTCTACTAATAATTAGCAGTGAATTAAGAAAAGACAGGATAAGGAAATAAATTGATTCAATTTATTTCCTGCTAGGTAAATAAATCATGGGAAAGAAAAGAATTGAGATGAGAAATAGATGGACAGAGAGAAATGAGGGATTAATCAGTCTTGCAATCTGCTTACAGGATAATAAATCAATGATGCAGACACTGCTCAAAGAAAAGCACATCGCTGTGTGAGATCTAAGACTCCAGAGCAGGCACTCAGCACGGGAGGAGAATTGGGGCATATTTATCTGTTTTTCATATATACATGTGCGTTGCAACGTTCAAAGACCTCAGCTCCACTGTGCCACAGCTTGGCAGTACCCTGCAGGTGAGGCAGGAGGTACCGGTGGGAACAGCTGCAGGGAGCTGGATGGATGCAGCACTGCTGCCTGCCTGTTCTCAGGTTTATTCCAGCCATTAGGAAGGATCAGAGTGAGGAAGCTAGGCAGTGCAGATGTGAGAAAGCATGTCTTTCACTCAACAGGCAGCAAGAGAAAAGCCAAATCTGTGATCATGCAGCACATGAACACTCAGAAGTCACATACAAGGATTCAAAAACAATGGCAAGGTTTTGCGTTTGCTGAGATGGAAAGGAAGGAGGCAAGAGGATTGGAGAAGCACAATTCTGTCCCCGAGGCTCCCTCTCTTCTCCAGTTTCTTATATTCTTCCACTCAGACGCCTTAAATTAAGGGCTTCCATCAGGAGTGTAGAAAATATTCACTAGAAATAATTTTCCACAGAAACAGAACAGTGAAGAATGACATCTCTGATTTCATGGGTGGGAGAAAGTCAAGGAGTCTGAGAATATCCACAGTCTTTCAGAAGTAGCTCAGCCTGTTGTTATATTCCAAACTTTCTCACAAGGGTTCTGCTTCATGCTTGGGACACCAAACTTCCTTCTCCAGCAGCACTTTTTAAAAAAGGAAAAGAAAAAACTTTTTAGGAAAAGCCCTGGATCAATGGGTATAAGGACACCCTCTGAACCCCCTTTGTGGCTCACAATCCAATGACACAAAGTGTGTTGTTTATCCGAAATGCCCTCATCATCCTGATCTGCTTTTTACATTTTGCAGCAGGGCCAGAAACAGCACAGATTTCCTGCAGTCAACAGATCACTCACCCTAAAGATTAAAAAATGCTACCTCCATCTTTCATGGTGTAATTTTTTAATTGTCTATGCAGTCAGCTTTTCTTAGTGAAAAATGAAATGTGCCAAACCACAGTTTCTATGCCATGTGCAGACTTCTGCATCCCTGTGAGAGAGGAGGCCTGACTCAACATAAACTCATTTCTGATAAACCTACAGTTTCAAAAGGTTGGTAAACTTCATCCTGGGAGCATATGACAGTGCAGTGGCTTCACAGAAGACTCAGTATTTCTTTAATAGGGTGATGCTTTTTTCTGTTTCCCTTTCCCTTTTCCAAATTCTCTTTTCTTTCCTTTTCTCTTTTTCATTTTTCTTCTCTTTCTTTTCCTCTTGTCCTTTGCTTTATCCTCCTGAGCTCCATGAAGAAATACAGACTTTTGTTCAGGCCAGTTTGACCTGCAGCATTCAGCTTGGCTTTTTATTCTGGCCAGATGACTTTCTAACTGTATCACGGAAAGGAAAAAGAATGGAAGAGAGCCAAGACATCAACTGTGACAGCAACTGCATGCTGGTAGTCTAGCACACTCTGTATCTCTAGATAAGCTTGCTTGAAACAAAGACAACTAAAGAAAACAAACAAACAAAAAACCCCCAACCTGCTAGAACTTGACAGAACTAACCCCTCGCCATATGATATTTGCTAATGAACTGCACGCAGTGAAAAACGTGTGAGAATCCTTCCCGTGGCTTTTTGGGGAGGGTGATAAATTAATCCAAGTAATGTAATAAGTGAGTCTGAAAATGGGTTGTGGTGGGTGGTTGCTTTCCCCCCCCTTCTGCTAAATCATGCCATAAATGTTTCCCTCAGCAGATGCAGACGCACGTAATTTCTTTCGGGATTTTATAACCATGACAACCAGTTTTAAAGGAACGTTTTCAATTTCCACAGTTTAACTTAGAAGTGTATCCAAAAAGAGGGTTGTAAAATGAGCAGAAGTAAGCTACTATTGCCACATCTTGCTCAGAACAATGGAGTGTTGCATTTTTGGTTTTTTTTACATACAAATATGATAACACGTAGAATAAATCCTATGTGCCCACTTTTACTTTAAAAAACATTTTTAAAAGGAAATTTTATTCCCATGCTAAAAAGCCTTCATTTTAAAGATAGTGAAATTAAATCTTTCCCATTTAACTTATGTTATATTTAATGATACTGTAATTTATAACGAGTAAAGCATGTTGACATTTAATGCATATGACTTCTTTGAAGTTACATCCTTTTAGTACAGATAATTTTGATGAGCTTTACCAAAGGGGTTGAAAGAGTTTAGGCAAGCTAAAAATAACTCAGGAGCAAGTTTAATCTGGGTTAGACAATGTTCTTTTTATTTTACATTAGAATCTCATTAGCAGCAAGGTGCAGAGGACCTTTCAGGGCTTTCAAATTCTTTAAAAATCGGTGCCAAGCCTTTGGCCTGGAGTCAGAGAGGACACTACCCAAGCCCAACACGGTGCCAGTGCTGATGTCCTGGTGACCTGCTGAACTGGGGTTTCACCCCAAAAGGCTCCTCTGTGCTCCCATTTCTGTTTCAGGCCATGTCCAGCTCCAGCCAGGGCTCTTCAGCCCTGACCTGCTCGCCTGGAGCCCAGCAGTGCTCATTAACACAGGTACTGCCCATCTGAGCACCTGAAGGACCAGGGTAATAGAAAGAAGATTTGTTCAACACCTGTATGAAAGAGAGAAGAAGAGAGAAGATGCTCCTGTCCCAGAATTCTCGAAGCAAAACTTTTTCTCAAAATGAAACATTTAGATAGGTCGGATGAGCAATGCTGTATGAACATCTCTTCCTCCCTTGTTTTAAATTAGGCCTCACAGAGAGGCAGGTGCATGCTTTTGCATGGATAAATCCCATCTGTTCTTTGAGGCTCTGATCTGGCAAAGCATCCCACTGTGACCAGCAGATAACTACGAACTTTTGGTCCCAGGGCCCACAGAGTGCAGCAGTGCCCCCAGCCTCTGGTTACAGCAGCCTGGCTACTGCCCTCGTGCTTTCTCTTGCTTGAGTTCCATGTTTTGGCTACAAGAACATTTATTACTCAGATTATCAATTTGAAACTCTGGTGGGCTCATTGGGGTTTAAACAGGGTGCTCAGTAGGGCTTTCTCAGCACTGGTACTTTGAGAACATCTCTTCCCTCTGCACGTTTCATGTCATTAGCCCCTGGTTTGTCATTTACAGCTCCTGTTTCTAACCCATCCTGAGGTAGTTTGCATAATGTCTCCATGGAGTTGCTTTTGTTTGCCGTGTTGCCAGAATGCCGTGCCAGCCTGGCGGGGAGGTGCAGCCCCTGCTCTTCTCCCAGGGCAGGGTAAAACCCACCTGCAGGGTCCTGGGCAACCCCAGCGTTCATTTACCACGTGGCACGTGAGAAAACTTGCTTTCCAAACAGGCAGCACACAACATTCAGCTTATCCTTTCTGCATAAAATCAGCATTACTCCGGCATTACTAAGAGGTGCAGGTTGTTCTGTGCAGCTGTAACAAACACCAGATTCTTCTGATGCCATGATGATTTTTGTCTTTTCTTTTATACCCCTGTTATACCTTTTTGCAACTTCTGTATTCTTGGTGCTTTTTGCCTACATTCTTGGACTTGTTTGTTAAGCTAAGAGACTAAACATTTTAGAGGCTTTGTAGTTAGGGTGCCAGTGTGCCCAGGCCCCAAGGTCCTCTCCAGAACACATTTTGTAAACTAAGATAGAACCATCCAGGGGAGGGTTCCTTAGAGAGGAGGGCTCATTCGAGCCTCTCATTGGGGAATTTTTGATAGATATGCTAATTAGTAAGACCTAGAATGTAAGACCAGATATAGAGGAGGGGGATTGCGGTGGCCATTGCGGGGGTGCATGGAGGTGTATTCGACCTGGTCGTGGTGCACCTAAGGATCCTTACAATAAATACCAAGGTAATACCCTTTTCCCCTTCTAACCGTGTTCGCCTCTTGATTTTAAGACCAGGAAAATGCATCACTTCAACCTTGTGACTGGGGATCCACCTGGGGATCCACCAAAGGAAGATGAGCTTCTTGGGTTGTTTATTACAAAACCACTGAGGGCTCAATACTCGTGTGACTTCTCCTTAGAGATGACCAGGGTGTCTTGGTAATTCTTTCCCTGCAGTGGAAGTCTCCAGCCTTATCTTGAGAAAGCAATTTCAGCCTACATTGCAGTCCAGGCTTCCGATCTGAGGTTCTCCATCACCACAGGGGCTCCTTCCACACGCCCAGTTGCACACCACTGCTGGCACTGCTAACTGATGGTCACTCCAGCTGCCTCCCCAGCTGGACACAGCTCCCGGGCAGCACGTTGCTCTTTCTGCAGAAACACCTCAGTGGCCCCTGTGCTGTGAGTATTCAGACCTGTGCCTTCCTTCCTCGGGCTTGCAGTTGTGTGTTCCATTTAAACCCTGGTGTCAAGCCAAAACGAGCTGCTGGTACAGGGCTACAACAATCAGTTCATGTTTCCTTTATCTAATCACATCTTTTCACACTGAGCAGTAAAATCCCAAATAAATGAAGCAAAGTGTTAGCTTAATACAAGTGTGTCGGACAACTGCAACTAGGAACTGATTATCAGGAGAGCAGCACACCAGGAACAAGCAGGTAACACAGAGGTATTTCGAGGAGAGGTGGTGTTTAATCTAGCACAAGGCCTCAGTTTAGGCTGAGGGTTACAGAAAGTAATAATCTTGTATTTTTATTACTATTTTTATGGAAAATTTCTTGACACCTGGCAGCTGTGCAAGCATCAGACCCTACAGCTGTATGAACACACCAGAGCCACCATTTACAGTTTTTTAAGGTAAATGAATGCTCACCAGCCCTGGGAATAACATGCAAACATCAGAGGAAGTTATGACCTCAAACTGCTGCATGCACCACCAGGATCTCGGGGGGGAAACAGGCTCATGGATTTTGGCTGGGCAGTGCTCACCGTGCTGGCTACCATGGATCAACACTAAACTTGGTGTTCTGGAAGCACCTAGGATTTCTTTCCTGTTTAAACATAGATTTAATCTGACTTTGATACGTATGTACATATGAGAGAGACTCTGCACAACTGATTTCCACAGTGATGCAGATTTTTTTATCAGAGTCCAGCTGAATGTTCAGTTCACTGCTGAGCCCTCATTGCTCTCCCACCCCGCTGTACCCTCTCAGTTGCTGCTGGAGCTGTGCTCTGGGTGCAGCATCAGACCTGCAACATGCTCGGCCAAGCCAGGAGCAGCAGTCACTCCTTTATAAGCAGAACTAAACTCAGCAAAAGTAAACAGACCCGTTTCCCTTCCCTTTTAACAGCAGGTCAGTGATGCAATGTCTCTGATTCGCACTCACAGCTGGCCATTGCTGAATTGCTGGGAAATGCTCAGCAGCCTGCAGGTATTTTGCCAGCCTCCCCTTTCATCGCTGGTTGCTTTCAACGCTCCTGCTCTCGCCTGCTGTTACTCGAGCTGCAGAGCCAGCTGTTACACTCTGGTCTTTGGATGGGGTCAGAGGATTTTTGTTACCTGAGTGAACAAAGAAGTAGGCAGAACACAGAGAGAACCTTTCACAGACGTGTCTAACCTTTGTGATGTCGGGAATTAAAAATAGGTTTGGGCTAGGGGGCAATGTAAATTCCTTCCCCCTGCTGCCTAGATCTGGTCTAGTAATAAAATGGTGGGTTTATGACTTTCAATCAGAAGTGAATATGTGTAACATTTACCATTTAGAAAAGAGCCCTTAGTCTGTACGAGATGAGCAGGAACATGATTTCAGTTCAAATCACAGTGTTCACACACCTCTGTATAAAAATGTGCTGTACACATGAACGTACACACCTGTGCACTCACATATTCCCATGTGCATGCAAATAAGATTATTGAAGGTGTGGACTGAAGAGAGAAGGAAAAAAGTAGAGGAAGATGGCAGATTTTGACTCTCTGGAACAAAAGGTGGTTTTAGAACGACTGCTAAGGCAACAGCAGCGTAAAGCAGCGATGTTCCCACTACCTCTGTTTCTCCCCTAGCTAGTGCTTCTGCCTCCTTTTTGGCCTCTGCAAGATAAATTAAGCTTAAGGAAATGCTTCCCAGCATCAGTGATGCAGGACTCCTCCAGGGCTTTGCTTTGCTTGTGAGGAGCAGCCTTTTCCACCACGAGCCAGCCTGTGCTGAGAAGGGCAAATGGCAAAGGGAGCCGAGCCCCCTGCAGAGCTGGGGTCTGCAGTCCCTCGGGAGGGAAGGCACAGATTTTCACAGAGCTGTGAGCTGGCTGCAGCAGTGAAAGGCTGGTTTTGTCCCTAGTTACTGACAAAGAGCCCCAAGGTTTTCACTAAGCAGTATTGCACAAAAATATCATTCAGTTCTATGAATGGCAGTACTCAGAAAGACAAGAACTCTTAAAAGAACAAAAATAGAAAATTCTGCGGGTTTGGTTTTTTTTTTGAGGAATCATCCTTTCAAATCAGCTATGACACACCTAGCAAACATGTAAGGCTTGATAGGGCTGAGTGGTGTATTAGACTCTCTTCCCAGGGCTCTTATCTTAATTTTATCACAGCTCTCAGGAAATTAAATGCATTTTATACTGTTCCTTCATTTGTGATGTACCTGACCTTGGTCTAGATTTAGTTTTTTCCAGCTGGCTCAAATTGGGCAGTGATAATCCCTCCTTTCTGCTGTTGCTGAACCTGAAATATCTGAATTAATGAAGTCTCTTGTTTCGCTATCACATGATCTAGGCTGCCAAAATATTTACTTTCTCCCTGAGTGATGTACAAAAGAATGAAAATGTAAATTGTCTACGTGCTCCTTCAAGCTCTACTTTACATATAAACCACTAACCTTGCTGCCTTCTACTTTCCCAGCTGTACACTGCAACACACAAAGAATGCCCAAATTCTGTCAAATTTAACCACAAGTAAAAACATAATCCTGGGCATGATGGGCTTTAGACCCACTTAAACTGCAAAAATCAGCTTAGCCAAACTATCTGCTTATACTGTATCTTTGGACTAAGTCCCTCAAATATATAGCTCCCAGCTCACAGGATAAATCTATATATTAGGAACTCGAATGAAACCATGAAGATTAGGGATAGCTAAGACTTTAAAGTCCTTCTAACATTAATTTGAAAGTGGAACCTTTCCCTAATGGGAAAGGAGGGATGAAAACCTAATAAAAATGCTTGTACTTTATGCCTCATCTAATGAACGATCCCATAACAAATGTTAATAGTTAAATAAGGCAAAAACCATTAAAGTGGTGTTGCTCAGGCCCTGCTGTCAACTGGCATAACTCCACATCTTCAATGTAGTGAAAGCCAACTTAGGAACAGCAAAGATCTGGTCCACTGTGTTTGACAGGAAGCAGAGAAGCATCTCTCCTGAACATATGGGTGGCTGGAGCCACTTTCCACTTTTCAACTCGCAGCCTGGGGAAAGGAGACAAATCCCCATCTGTTTGGTGCCACAGCCAAGAGGCAGGCAGCAGCCAAGGTACTCTGAGTGCCCAGGTATCTGTGGTTTTGCTAGCTGTGTGCCCTAACTTCCAATAAATCTGTATTTAACAACACAAATAATGCTGCTTCCACCCCAGTCTGTAGGAAATACTCTATGGATTGGGATAATTAGGTGCACATAATGAATTTATTGGGATCAAATAAAGGGGGTGCCTTGTATTCAGCACAAAATACACAGAAAAGGAATCTTATCTCTTGATGCTTCACTTTGGTCTGGAGGGCTCTTGAGAAGTTTGAGTGGGACAACAGAAAATTCATGGAGTTCAAAGAAAAGATGTGCAGATTTCTGCCGCTGGAATTACACAGGCAGATCAAGTAGAAACAGGCAATGTAGCAGGGGAAAATCCCCACAAATTGCCTTTTTGGTGGTTCAGGAGAAAACCTTTCACTTGGACAATGCTACAATGCTAGAGCAAACTGCACAGGGAGGTGATTTGAGGCTCATTCTTGGTGACTTTCAAGACACGGACAAAATCACATCTGACCAGTGAATCAGACTGTAGATCTCCAGGGTGATTCCTGCAGCAGATGTGCCATTCTTATCCACCTTCCTCTGCTGGTAAAACCTTCATTCTCCCAGATAAACGGAGGTTTCATGGTATGCCACAAAGTTCTGACAAAGCACAGGTGTCTTTGAGCCGCTGAGGAGGACTTTTGATAAGAAATCTGTTTTCTTTGTGACAATCTGGTTTTGTTCTTCATGTTCTCTGAGTATTGAAAAGTGGAGAAAAGAAGTATTTCAAATATCAACACAGTAAAAAAAATAAAGATGAACTGATAGTAGGGTGTCTTCTTCTTTCACTACCGAAGCTTTGTCTCATTTGAAAGAGGAGTTCCAGCTAGAGAGCCAAAAGTCATTCATTATGGGTAGGGATACCAACAGACCTTTGCTTGCATGAATCCAAATGGAGGATGGGCCGCAGGCTCAGCTTGTGCAGCTTCAGCATCTAACAGTCAGTGGGAATATTGTGATTTACACCAGCTCAGATATGGCTTTCTGTTTGTATTTTAATGTATCAGCTGAGAGAATGAATTTCTCCTTACTGGAGCCTGGCACAGTTCTATTGAGATGTTTAACCACACTAACACCAGGACTGTGTTTTTAGTGCAAACCACAAATGAAACGTCTTCTGTGCTGTATAAAGCACATCTTCTAGCTCAGACTGATTTTAGAGGTGCTAATTATATTAGTGTTGCAGGAACTTCAGTAATTCACTTCTAAAATCCATTTAATTTCTTTTTAATTACTCATGTTTACCAATTCCTTTAGATTCAGAAAAGGCTCAAAATTGCAGTTAGCAAAGGAGGCTTGAAGTGGAATGATTAAGAACATCTGGCACATACATAATTATACCAGGCAATTTATTCCACCATTACCATTTCACTATAGCCATGGTAATGAGCTAGGGCTGGATTCTATCACTTTTCTGAGCATTTACAAGTACCTCACTACACAGACAGCCTCACTGATATGACTGGCAGTAATTAAACTGTGCAACACCAGACCTTGGGAGAAACAGTGGTAGATTCTTTCCCTTGCTAAGTGGAGATGCCAGCCCCAGATGTGTGGTCATCTTTGTCCATTAACAGATTCAGGCAAGTTTGAGTTTATCTGAAAAAATGTTACCTGAATGTAACTAAATATAGCTTAAGAAAAGTATAAATCAATACCAAAGTCATGTTGATTCTGCAAAGATTTTGTCTTTGGAAGAAAACAGAAGGAAAAAATCAGGTTATCTCACACCCTAGTGTTTCAAGGATCGTTGAAGTTAAATATTTTATTCTTGTTGTAAAATGTTACATGGACATAGAGGAGCAATTAATTAAAGGATTTTATTTTCAAACCATGCTCAACTTAATTTTCTTTTGTGGGACGCTTAGAAGATCTACGTTACTTGAAATCTGTACAAGGCCAAATTTCCAAAGCAACTCAAAGAAGGGCTGTGATCTTCATACATAAATTGCTGCCTCAATATGGCTTTCATTATGGAAATTGTGGGACTGGTTGATCAGGATGACTCCTTTTGGCCAAGGATCTGTTAATTTTATTCCCTGACTACCATGTTTTTTGATCTCTTCGTGCTTTGCAAACATTGACCAGGCACAATTCAGACCATCTCCTGGGAAATGTCATGAGCCACAGGGTTACCAACAGCTCCTGTTCCCATGGCCCTGGGATAACATGGAAGAAAACATTCCTGAGAGTATTCCAGGATTTGATCAATGTCAGGAGTTGTGATAACCTAGGAGAAAACATCTCCTGAGAATATTGCAGGATGACTTGACCAGTGTCAGGGGTAACTTTAGACCCAAATGACTGCAGAGAACCTGGCATCTTCTGTACAAATTCTAACCACAAAAAAATCGGTTAAAAAGAAACCAGTGAAATCTAGGCTCATTTCTCTGCAACGTTTCACAAGAAAAGTATTGCCATCACATTAATTTAGCATCTCACTAGTCCAGTTTGAAAATTCTGTGTTACGGATTTCCATGAGACATGTGATGGAAAAATCCAGCCCTACTGTACAGTCAGAACAGCTCCAGCTGCACTGAGCTGGGGCTAAATAATGAAATTGGAGAGGGATTTTAGGAGTTTGAAAGTTTTGAAGTGCTCAGTCTGTTATCAGCACCACGATCCAGGGCCACCACATCTCACCACTCTGTCCAGCTGATGGAGGGACAGCTCAGTCCAGCTCCACCTGGACTGGTCAGCTGGACTGGTCACCTCCTTTCTGTGCATCAGCAAGGGCTCAGAGGAGGTGGGCTTGTACATCCTCACAAAATCCTCTCCTCACCACAAAACTAATTGCAAAAATAGTGGTGATCCAGGCCACCAGCCACTCAGCTTTATTTTTAAGGATGTCAGGTTACACTTTGTATGCAAAATGTACATATGCCTATGTACTGCAAGTGAGCAAACCCTCCAGTTTAACAGGTAAGCAATATTCTCCAGGACCATTTCCTTGTGCCATTTCTTCAAGTTCCCAGCCCAGTATCTTCTTTCTTATGCTGTCTCCTGTTCTTACCTTTCGTTATTGGATCCTACCTGCCTGCGGAACTGATTTCCTTTTTCATTTAGGCAGTCTGTCAATTCTGTCACAAAACTGGCCCTTACTTATCTTTTCTTGTGGTTTTGTGTGCCTTTTGCTCCATCTTCCTGTTCGTTCCTTTGTGCAGTTTCAAAGCACCTCGCTTTGGTCTATATTACTCTTGTGAATACAAGTGGCAATTTTATTGAAGATTCAGCTTTTCTTCTGTGTTCCCTGTCTACCAAATATTGAACCAAGTTATTTCAGAGACTACTGTTCAAATCCAGGCACCAAAAATGCATATGCTTCCTCCAGACAGATTTTATAGGATGCAGTCCAAACTTGATTTGAGTTGGCCCAGCAGCTGCCTCTACACAATAACATTAGCATTTCTCTGCATAAACTGAGTCTTAAAAAATTCATTGAAGAATGTTTTATTCTGAAAAAAAAAAAACCCAAACCCAACCAAAAACCAAACAAAAAACCCCGCACAACATTTTTATATGAGATGCATGTTCCTACCTCAAATTTAGATTTCTTCCTATATATATATTGCCTGGGCATACTTTCAAATTTCTACAAGGGAGTTTCTTTCATGCTCTTTCAAAGGCTGAATGGAAAGAATTTAATTTTTTGTTTTGTTTATTCTAGTGGCTGTTGTTTTCATGTGAAATATTTTATTGACATATTTGCACGTTTCTTGACGTATGCAAATTTTGCCTCCGTGGCCAAGCTGTGGTTCGATTTTTCCTTACAGAGTCAAAATGACTCCTTGTGTTTTAGTAATGGAACCCCTGACTTAAATCTGTTTAACTGAGTTGTTGTGCTCCAAGTCTGGCCAGCACAGCTCAGTGCCTGCCAGTTTTCCTGGTTAACACAAGACTGTGCACTGGTACAAGCGGCACCTTAAATCTTCCTTCCTGAAAACCATCTTTTGGTCACCAGCTCCTAACCCACTGAGACAACCAAGATAATTTTCAGGGCATGTCTGATGAAGATGTTCAAGCGCAGAACTGTGTTGCTTATCTTTACCACTGGGGTAAAGATATAAATACTGGTCTTTGAAAGCAATATTTACTTGGGTACTTCTGGCTGCAGTGTCAGTCCACTAAGCAGAAATTTCACATGAGGACATGCCTCAATAGAACCATCAGTCCACCCTATTTTTTTCGGAACTACAGTGTTGCTGTGAACAGCATAAGATGAAAAACAAGAGAAAAAATTTTAAAAAGTTAAGGAGGGAAAAACAACTGAAGTAAGAAGCAAACATGGAAACTGAAAAATTAGCTGGTCCAAGGATTTTATTTCTATTACATGCTTGTACTCCTAGTTCTCAGATAGCCCATTTCTTACCCTGTGTAAATACAAACATGCCACTACTATTCATTCTATCTACACTGCAGATAGAATGGAAGTGTTAACCCTCAAACAATGGCAATTTCCATTCTTTCATCAGATTTAAACATTACCCTTATGATATTATAAATCAGTGTTGGCATCAAATGTTGTTGAGGTGTGCTGCTTTCGGCTGTGTAGAGTTAATTTCCTTCACGGTGGCTGGTATGGGGCTGTGTCCTGGTTCTGTGCTGAACACAGGGCTGGTAACACAGAGATGTTGTTATTGCTGAGCAGGGCTCACACAGAGCCAAGGCCTTTCCTGCTTTTCCTACAGCCACACTGATAAGGAAGCTGGGGGTGCAGGGGAGGTTGGGAGGCGACACAGCCAGGACAGGTGACCCCAAGTGTTCCTCTCTGAGAATTCCTCCTGAGAAGGAGGGGTTGCTAGGGCTTTTTGTTTCTGTTTTGATTATTGTGGTTTGGTTTTTTTTTTCCCACTTCGTTTTTAGGTAAAAAAGGTTGAGAACAAAATTTAGAGCTTTAAAAACAAGAATATAAAAGAACAGGAAGCACATTTTCCTTTGCTGTCTTAAAATAATATTGGCAAGCCTTTCTGTTTTGTTTTGTTTTGCTTTGCTTGGCTCCAGTAGAAACCATGAGCACGCTGGAATTTAACGCAGTGTGTTCTTTGGGGTTACAGCTCTGCCTTTTCCTGCTGCTGTGAAAATCCACCAAGCTCTAAGGCTCAATTTAGTAGGTTTTTTTCTGGATTTGGCTGTTGATACTTTTGAAGGTGGCAGTTTTCACCTCAGGATTTGCACATCTCTGACGTGTGTGATCCCTCTTGCGTGCAACCGGTATGAAGCACTGGGACCATGGGGCAACATCTGCTGCAGCCAGGGGTGGTGAAGGTGGAGCTGGAATTTCTCTTCCATCACTGCTGAATCTCACTGTGCAGCAGTAAAAGGAGTAAGCAGAAAAGACAAGATGGAGGGGATGAGAAACACATGAAACTTGAAGCACTGGTGGGGCAGGGATTGAGGTGGAGAACGGGGGAGACGAATTTGGAAGAAGATCCATCAAAATAACAGAATGGACAAAGAATGAAGAGGCAAGACATGGGCTGAACCTGGGAGAAGGGGATAAGACAGGATTGAATTATGCAATAGGAAAAAAGAGAACAAAAAACCAGGTTAGAGGTGCAGAGCTGAAGAGCTCAGGCTTATAGATGGAAGAGCAGAAGAATCTAGTTGGGATTTCCAGGGAAAAACAGTGATGCTTTGGAAACTCCCATTAGAATTCTCTAAGCATCTTCAGACGTCCCAAAATCTGGTTATGTTACTACAGTGATAAAACAAATAGGGGAGGGACAATGTACTGGGGCTCTGGAGCAGCAGTAAAAAGGCTTGAAACCACACTTCACCCAGCCAGGAGACAAGAATTTTGTCCATTCAGGTGCTGAAGGGTCAGGAGGATTAGACGGTGATCAGTCAGTTAATGACCACATCACAAAATGCCTGCAGAAATGGGCTTTGCACGAGCTCTTTAACCCTGGCAGTTACCTGGTGAGTGCAGAACTCTGCGCTTGATGGTGGTCCTGGAAAACGGCAGCTTGCCCTGTGCCAGGTGATGGTTCAAGGGTTTGGAAGCACTTGGTGGTGGTGGTTTTCCACTGACTGTAAGTGAGCTCAATACCAAGCTGTGCTAAAAGTCTCACCCTTATTTTATGTAAATTTTCCTAAGGAAAGAAAGGCTCCTTAAGGTGTGGAAAAGCAGCAGTGTCAACAAGACCATACTGAGGTAGGAAACAAAGCAGAAAAGAAGAGAAAATCTGGGATTTTTTTCCCTTAGGAAAAGCAACGTATAGCTATATGGAACTCTAAGGGTATTTTAAATCCATTTCACACTGCACTTAAACTTGTTCCATTTAAGAATTAGCTGATAATACCATTTTCTATCTGTCTTTTTCCTCTTTGTTGATGAATAGAGGCAGGGAAGTCTTTATCAGTAAATAATAAAGCAATTATTTTTTAACAATTTCAATTTCTCTGTTGTGAAATAAATAATGAAACAATTATTTTTTATCGAGTCCTTTGCAGAAAATCAGCACACCCTGTCTCTGAAACATGATCTGTGTAGCTCACAGGCTTTTACTTCTAGCCACAACAAAAAGACCTTGCTTCTCTCTTTACCATTGCTACCACTTTCAGGGATGGTAAATGCTTTAACTTCAGCAACTGATAATCTCACATCAACCTACAAGGTGAACCTGAACTCTTTGGATAGCACAGCTTTTAGTTTAAATCTCAGATTCTTCCTTAGTTAAAATACTTCCTACCTTCTTCCTCTGTACGGACAGGGTTCTGTCTGCAAGCATACAAACTTCAAGTGGCCAGACAGATAAAAAAGGACACAAATGTGGGACAGCACAGCACATTTCAAGCATGCCATCAGTCATGTAAAAGTGCCATTTTTGGAGGGAATGGGGTAGGTAAATACACTGTTAAATTCAGCTGACTTGGTGTTGCTGATTTAAACAATAAGCCCAAAGAAGCTCTCCAGGTTATTGATTTCTGCGATGCATTGTATGCATTTACGTAAGTCTAATTAAAACCTTGTGCCTAACCCAATTAGGAGCTATTCCCTTAAAGCAAGTTTTATATTTATCTAAGCCAGGCTGTGCCAGCTGTGAGAAATAACCCTGGATTTGCATATAGTTATTGTGTAACAGCTGCAGTGGTCAGACAAATGCACTGGGCATTTCGCCTTTTTCCTAATGGATCACGTACTTGTGGATCAGGACTGTTTTTGGCTTTATCAGGTCACTGAGTTGTACTGCATTGGCATATTTCTGCTATCAGATTGCGCAGGACAAATTAAAACTTAAACAAGATAAAGTTTCAGCCCTAGGGTTAGGGTTAGCTGAGGGACAACAGAAATCCCTCTGTAAAACCCAGTAATATGCGTAAGTCGTCCTGCAGTAGTTGTACACCATGGTTCTGACAGTACCAGACTATGTATAATCTTTTCTACCATTGCATGAAAGACAGTATTCAGGAGGAGAAAACACTAGACTGAACTTTTCTTTCCAGGAGTAGAGCCAGCTCTGAACCTCCTTGTCCTCTCCGGGAGCACTTTGAGGAACTCCCCTCCCTCAAGGCTCAAATCTATGCTCTCCACAGTTTAGGAAGAAGAGCTACCACAGAAGAACCCTTCCTTAGCCTGGGGAAAGAGAGAAGGAGGATAAATCTGGTTGAACCATGTAAGAGAAGGGGTAGTGAAGCAGGAAAGCCCAGTAGGCATATGCAGAGTCAGCGAGAGAAGAAGGGGAAAGGAGAAGACAGGGAGGCAGAGCACTGGTGAGGGTGAAACAGAGCCAAAGTGACTGTGAGCAGAGCGTGACTGGGACAGGGCAGAGTGACAGTGAGAAGAAAGGACACAAGATTTTCTCCAGTGAATTGTACACTGTTCATCACTCTTAGTTAGGAATTGGTGCTGTCGGGTGGAAAACCCAGGTAAATTCTCACCTGTGACTCTCAGTAAATTACATTTCCTCTCCTTTTGCTGTTTCCGTGCTCTTGGGGGACAGCTTACCTGGTCAGCAGCTTAGAAACTATCCCAACCCAAGAAGCACTTTCCCAAGCAAGACCTCGGCTCCCAGCATGGTGCCTGCAGAGGCAAAGCTGCTGCTGCAGAGCAGCATGACAAGGAGCAGTCTCTCCTCGTGCGACCTTTACGTGTGGGCTAAGTACAGTGCTGCGAGCATCCCCCTGGGGCAAATGAGACTGATGTGGCAGCTGAGCACATGTACTACCCAACTTGAGTATTTAAAACTACGTGCCACTTCCTTCCAGCTGGAGACAAGTTTATGAGCTTGAGCAGGCAATAAAAGCTCCTCTCTCCATGCTAATGAAATGTCCAAATCCTAACGGATTAGTAGTTTTCATATCAGATTATACATGCACTTTTTGCTGATAAAGACAGAGAAGTCACTCCTATTGGGCTTTCAGACTCTGTTAGTAAAAATACATCTCAATAGAGCTCAGTGCCTATGGGATGCAAACAGGGCAGAAAAGGCAGTAACATGCGATGGTGGACTGCTCAAAGACTCTGCCTTCCTGGCCAGGACACAGTCAGGCAATGTGCAGAAAGCTATTGCTGATGTGGAGAAACCCTGTGCACACTTTCCTAGGTGACCATGCACAGCCCCAGTCCCTGGAGCTGTTTGGCAGCCATGGTCAGGTATGGGGCCCCTGGAGCCATGGAAAATTCTCCCACTGCCTTCAAAGAGTCCAGGCCCTGCTGATTCCAGAAGCCACTCCACACGCCTCTTTGTGAAGCCCCTGAATGAGCAGTGATCCCAAACTTGACTCCTCACAAGTAACTTTCCACCCTAAAGAACTGCAAACATTATTTTGGGATACAACACCAACACCAAATCCTCTAGAAAGCTGCTTGGGCCTTGTGTGTGCTGCTAAAGGAAAGAGCCTCAGACACCAAGCACAGGTGGAAGCAGCTGGCTCACACCTATGCTGTTCAGAGCTCACCCTTTCTGTCCTGAATTTGTCTAGAAATGACTTGCATGGGTCAACTACAGAGCTGAAGAGTGATTTAACAGCCAAGCAGCGTTGACAACAGATGTCCAGCACTTAAGCTGGTTCCATGCCTTTCATTCAGCAGCAGAGATATTCCCCAGGAGCCTGGCAAAGGGTGGGACATGGCTGTGTGGTGGGACTACACCGAAACGGTGACGCTGGAGAGAGAGGTCCCTGCGCAGGGCAGCGACACAGCTCAGCTGCTCCCAGAATCCCCTGGCAGCAGTGAATTCCTGGCTGTGGATCCCCTGCCTGCAGCTCTCCATAGGTGCCCAAATGCTGCTGCCGAGGGCCTGAATCCCCCTTGCAGCAGTGCCTTGTTATCCATCCCTTTGTGCTTTGCAAGCCAGACCTTCAGTGTCTCCTCTGTGGAAGTAGTTTAATAATGTGCAAGACAAAATTGACTCAACCAGAGGGTTCTTCGTTGGTATTTTGTATTCGTGGCTGGTTTTTTTATTTTTATTTTTTTAGAATTCTTTACCTTTTGGAAACTTTGCATTTGTTATTTTGTACTTTAATACAGTGATGCCATTTTCCATTTCAATCAGTGCTCCTGCTTGCTCCCCCTGTTCCATTTCTGACTGAGTCCAAGGTAACTTTTAGAAAGGAGGGAAACGTGATAGATGAATTATGGCATTTGAAGCCGGAGAAAAAAATTCTGAAAGGAAAATGTAATTAAGAAATAAATTGAAAAATGGAAGCACCTGTGATACAGTGACCAGGATGATTATTTTAGGGGGGAGACCATCACAGGCAGCTTAATTCCATTTCATTTTGTAGCTTTGGGATTTGGACTGTTTGCTCATTTATTTGGATAAATGGTAAGCCTATTCTACTTGCACTGTTAGATGTAATGAGTATTATTTTGCATTTAATTAAAATACTGACACATTCCCACTGATAGAAAAGTTTCCATTGCTTTTCAGAAAGTGCTGGGTCATTTGATTTTTAAGATGTAGTTATTAACTGCTCAGCAAATACCTGGAACAGAAATAATTTTAACTTTTGGAAAAAGCCCTACTGCTCCTGTAAAAACAGAGGTTTCAAAGAGACTGAAATGTCTGGAAGAAATTCAAAGTGGGGAGGGAAAATTCGTAGGAAGGTGACTGCAAAAACGGTAAAGTGACATTTTAAGTGTCATTTGTATCAGTCATTTTGATCAATGACAGATACAAATGTAATTGCACATGGAAATGTGAGTACACTGGGACAGGAAGCACTGCCGAACCTCTGTGAAGTTTGGATTCAGCAGCTGAAGTGGGAGGAGTTGCACTAAAAGTACTGATATCTGAAAAATGACAGAAAGGGACTGAGCCAAAGATTCCCATAGTCTGAATTTACAAGGTATAAAAGGAAACCTCTTCTTGGGTGAGTTTGCTGCTTTTACAGTGGCATTTAAAGTTGCTTCATTGCTGTGGGAGAGGGTGAGCAGAGCAGGAGACAAATTAAAAACTGACCCAAAGCTCAGAATTAAGTTAGAGAAATTCTGCCCAACAGCAACCCCGTGCTGTCGCTCTCTTCCATCTACCTCCCGACATTTCCTCTTCTGCCCGACAGCAAAACTACTCTTCCCAATACCGGGACTCTCATTCCTACCAAAGACTGGCCAAACATCTAGAAATCAGGGATGAGGGCAGTGGCTCTCTCTGGAAATGCCTGCTCAGTTCAGAGCTACACCTAACAAACTCACAGCATTGAGGTCTACCTTTTCTGGTGACGTTTTAAAAATAAAGCAACTCCATTTCCCAGGGTTTCTGCCTTTTGGAACAAGAGAGGAACCAGAGAGCTGCCACAGCTATCTCTATGCTACAAAGGAAAAACATGTCCCTTCAGGTCTTGATGGACTCAATCATCACTCTGATGGAAGCATCCAGGAGGCACCACGACATGATGGGAACAGACTCTATCCTGGGATACTCCATGAGCATCAGAGCTTGTCTCTAAGCCCCTCACACTTGCAGGTCCCAGTCACAGGACCTGGAAGCAAGGTCCCATGGAAGATCTCGTCTAATAACACAGAAATACATTTGTCAGATAGATCTGAAGCCCATCACCACAGAGCACTAAACTCTATCACTATTTTTTTCCAGATGTGCAGGAAACTTCTGACTTCTTTTCTTTTAAATTATCATAGGCACAGGGAATCTTTGGCAGAAATGAACACCCTGGCATAAGAAAGGCTGCCAGATTGTGCCAATATTCCACTTCCTAGACAAGTTAGATTTTTTTTAAAACCTCTAAAGACAGAGGGACCTCTCATGTCTAATGCTTGTACCTCAAATGATTCCAACATGCCTTAGTTGAAGGGCTGAAGAAAAATACGTTAGTGATGAACAAATCAGGAATACAAATACTGTAAATGGTTTCAGTTCACAACTTCTAACAGCACTTTCAGTATGCTGTTCACTTCCTTGCTCTTACATACTTACAAATACAACCTTAACAGCTCAAAAAAAGGGTTGAAGCGGCATAATGCCACCAAAGCATCACCAGGAAAACAAGGGAAATGGATGAGGAAAAATTATTCTAGTTACCGGGTTTATTAAATCTAAAGTACTTATAAAAAGTGGAGACAAAAAATTTAAAATTGCTGCCATTAATTGCCACCAGAACTCTGAATCTTTGAGAGAGCAACGACCTCCATAAAGAATAACTGAGATGAATTTATAGCATTTATTTTGTCCTAAACTTTCATGGAAAACATGCACAGAATCTAGTTAGGAGTACATCACACTTGGAAGGAATCTAGAACTGGTGTAGACAGCCGTGTTTCAAGCACTGGTGTCTCTGCCTCCAGAGCTGGGCAGTTTATCATGGATGTGGAAACTATTCACGCAGCAGCTCTGGGAATTACAGCAGCTGAAAGTTTTGTGGAAGTGTTTCTACACTAGAAAAAATTACACTTTAGGAGATTAAAACCACATTATGAGTGTAAAGATGTACTGAGGGAAAAAAATCCAGTGGCAAACCAGCACATGTGTTTTCAAAACAAATATTTCAATATTGTTGCAACTGAACAGAATCACAGGCTTATGGAATGGATGAGGCTGGAAATATCCCTGGAATCCACCTAGTCCCACACTCCCATGCTTAAGAAGAGTGTCCTAGGGCAGGCTGCTCAGGGCTGCTCATCTACCAAGCCTGTTTTTCACCCATTCCCCCAGAACACCAGCTTTTTACAGAAGTCCTCAGATGTTTCTGGAACAAACACTGATGGTCAGGGCCATGGATTTGTTAAAGTTACAATATGAAGTTTATTGGAACAAGCTCTGGTTCAATATATTTAGGAGTGTATTGGCTGATGCCAACAGCTACAGCTGTCTGAGGAAGTAGAGAAATCCCGGGTAATTTTAAGAATTTGTTTCCCAATTATCTTGGCTTGGTGAAATCATGGGGAGTGGGTGGTCTTTGATGGACTGCACGAAGTACAGGCACAGAGTGGACACATCGGGACACAATGTGGACACAAATGAACGTTCATTTTTAGTACAGTGCCACGGGCCAGTACTGAGCTCTTACTGTGGTTCTGCGGGTCTCAGCCTTTGGGGGTCTGCAGGGCAGCCCACGGCCACCGCTTTGATGGGAAGTTTTCTTCAAATGACCACTTGATGTCACTTGACACCATGCTAATAATCTTGTTGAGGTCCACTTCTGGGCAATAATTAAAGGTTCTTAGAATGAGGTGTCTGAAAGTGGGAAAGCAAAGTTCTAAAAATATCCTATGAAAAGGTCATGTTTATTTTGCTTACTTGTTCTTGTAAACCAGTGTTGACAATTGCCAAATTATGTACATATCCGCAATTTCTTTTGCCCAGAGAGTCTCAGGATCATAAAATCATTTAGGTTGGAAAAGACCTCCAAGATCGTCGAGTCCGATGTTTGACTGATCACCACCTTGTCAACTAAACCATGACCCTAAGTGCCACATCCAGCTGTTTCTTGAACACCTCCAGGGATGGTTACTCCACCAGAGCCCATTCCAATGCTAACGAACCTTTTCCATGAACAAATTCTTCCTGATGTCCAAGCTGAGCCTCCCCTGACACAGCTTGAGGCCATTTCGTCTCATCCTGCTGCTGGTTGCCTGAGAGAAGGGGCCAACCCCCACCTTAGTATTGGTGCCCACTTTCTCCTCCAGAAACGGTGTAGAATTAATCACTAAGACAAAGATTTACTAAATTAAGATGTGTTCCTCACTTTTTGGATGCCCAGTTCTGAAGAGGCATCACAGAGACACAGATGTTTCTGGATTACCCTTGCAAAAATAAGATTCCCTCAGAAATTCAGTGTCACTAGTCCCTTAGAAAATTTTGGCTAAGCCTTAGATTTTCTCTCCCCTACTGCTTCATTCCTGACTGGCAGAGAGAATGTCACATTTCCCATGCACGTGAAATACCAGCTCTGAAAACTAATGCAAGATTCCATATTTCTTAATCTATCTAGTCCAAAATAAAATGAATTATTGTTCCCTGACAACATCAGCATGACCTAAATCCTAATAGAGTCATATGATCAGGACCTTAAGGTCCCTCTTCTTCCACTTTCCATTTATGTGCTGCTGGAACATTGATTTATTTGTGAGAAAAACCTTTGTCCTGAGACTTGTATATGTTGGTTTTATTGGTATTCACCAGCCAGGTGGTCCTGCACAAAAATAGATCTGTCTGTAAAATAAATGTTAACCCAGAATTTTTTCAATCCCAGAGCTGGTTGAAATATTTTAGCCAGAAGAAATTTTCCCTGCAGTTTCACTGCAAGTGAAATGCTTCTCTGGATACTGTCTTCAAACTATTATTAGATAGAAAAAAAAATAAATGACTTATTGAGGTTGTCCCATTTTGTTTTGAAAATGTCATAAGAGATTTGTTCTTACTTTAATCAAAGCAAAACGAATAAACCATATTGAACTATATAAAATATTTTATATTGGTTTTGATGTCTTTTTAGCATTCGAGTGGTTCCAAATTTTAATAGTTCAGAAACTCTGTTATCCTAAAATTTGGAGAACAGGATAGATTCTGCTTCTTGTTTGCCTTTCAGCACTGGTATTTATCACAGAAAGAAAATAGCCAGCCTGGTCATATAAATGTTGGGCACTTGTTCTCATTTATGATGTTTTATTTGGAGACCACACAGTTTCACCCAGGTAACAAGCTTTTCCTTGGCAAGGCAGTCTAAATCTGTACCAACAAGCCAGTGACACTCCTCATTCACTGTAATCAACTGAAAATGACAGAAATTCACTCCTTATGCTTGAGGGCTGCCTAAGCCCTTGCAGGTATCTCATTTACGATTTGTTGTGCCTCATCAGCTATCACTCCTCCTGCCCTGACCCCCCATTCTTGGCTAGAACTGGAAGGAGCCGTGGCAGGTCCTCCTGTGAGGTGTGGTGGGTGAGAGGCTGGGCATGCGCGGGCAATGTGCATTTTCAGCCCAGGAGGCAAATCCCATCCTGGGCTGCATCCCCAGCAGCAAGGGCAGCGGGGCCAGGGAGGGCATTCTGCCCCTCTGCTGGGAGCCCACCTGCAGTGCTGCACCCAGCTCTGGGATCCCCAGCACAGGAAGGACACTGAACTGCCGGAGCGAGTCCAGAGGAGGCCACCAAGATGACAAGTGGAATGGAGAATCTCCCCAGTGAGGGAAGGCTGAGAGAACTGGGGTTGCTCAGCCTGGAAAAGAGACAGCTTTGAGGTGACCCAGTTACAGTCTTCCAGCACCTGAAGGGAGCCTGCAAGAGAGAGTGGAGAGACAGGACAAGGGGGAATGGCTTCAAATTGAAAGAGAGTAGGTTTAGATTAGATACTAGGAAAGTATCTTCACTGTGAGGGTGGTGAGCCACTGGCACAGGTTGCCCAGAGAAGCTGTGCCTGCCCCATCCCTGGGAGTGTTCCAGGACAGGGCAGGGCTTTGAGCAACCTGATCTGGTAGAAGGTGTCCTTGTCCAAGACAGGGGATGGAACCGGATGATTTTTAAAGTCCCTCCCAACCCAAGCCACTCTTGGTTTCTATGATTCTGTAACTCCTTCAAGAAACACGAAGGAAATGCAGAACCTTTCCTTAAACCTTCAAGGACTGAAGTTATACATGTAATGTCTGCACTGTCCATAATAAATGTACCTCTACTCAGCAGCTGAGGTTATTTTTTCTTCAGGCATATCAAGCCAAAAATCCTTAAAGTTGGGTGTCTGTATACACACCATGAAATTTTCTGTAGAGCTCTTTGGTGGCACTGATTGGAGCCACAACTTGGAGGCACCATCCATAAATATGTGTTGCTCCAATACTGAGAATTGTCATGGCTGGGACAAGGGGAGGATGGTCAGCAAGAGGGCCAAGCTTGGAGGTTTCCAAGCAATCAAAACTAAATTTTTTGTATAGTGAATCTGTCTGTAAATTATGGGCTGGATGTAACTCCTTCAAGAGGACTAAGAGAATAAAAATGAACTTTACATAGCAGACATAAGCACTTTTCGGACATTTTAAACTCCTTTACTTTCTACAGGAACAAAAAGTTGGTATACTTTAAAAGATCAAGACATTAGTTTGCTTGAGAGAGGTAGGAAAAGCACCCTCCATGCTCTCATCTCTGGAAGGTGGTGTCTTGAACACCACAGTTTTTCTATTTGGGGTAATTTCTAGATTTGTCTGCCTATACCCCAGCTCAGACCCATTTCCAAAGTTCTTGTCCCTAAAGAAAAGAAAGAATAAGAATATAATTATCATAATTAACTCTCTTCCTTAGGGAGGTAACTTTAGAGACAGACTACCTTCCAGCACCATCCTCTCTAGCTGCCAGTGTTTGCAGTTCTCTAAGTGCTTTATAATCTTAGTTTCTGCAAACACTGTACAGATATTGGTGATTTATTCCTGTAATTATTGTGCTCTTGAAGCTGTACCAAATGGAGTGTGCAGCTCTGTGCTACACATTGCAAGTTAAATCCCACTGGTCAGGAAGGAGAAAAGCAGCACCACCGAAGGCTGTCTAAAGCACGTTTCAGCCCTTGCTTGGCAGTCCATCAAACAAGATGGTCTACAAGACAAAGATGAGAGAAGGAAACACACACAATCTGTCTTCTTCCAGTGCAGGCAGCGTGTGCAAGTTATTTATGTTGTGCTTTAAATTGTGTCCCTTGGCCCATTGCTTTAAATTGAGAGCTTATGAGAATTTCTAGGCGCAGGAAATTTCGCTATTTCATTGCAAATTGGAATGAAAACTGCAAGTATTTTAAGGAATCATGGAAATAATTGGTGAAGCCACTTTGTTGCAGTCAGAGAGCTGGGTTCCAATGAAACCCGAAATGTGATAATGGTGAAAACTGTCAGAAAGCAAAAGTTCAACAAAAACAACAGAGATAATGACCATATCATACCAAAACAAAACGTTCTGCAGACACAGAAATTATAGAACCATCTGCTCCCATAGAAAAGCATATTTGCAGATATTTTTTGTTAAAAGTAAATGTGCAAATGTGTTTATTTACTTAACTTGGCACTCCTGACCTCATGGGTTAGGTGAAAATGCACTGTGATCTTAATAGAAAATGAAAAGCAAGAGTCACCCAGGCTGTGTATTGCTGGAGCCAACATCTTCAGAACCAGAGCATGCCAGTTCTCTTTCCTCCCGTCAGGTTTGCAACCCAAAAGGAAGGGGGTTGGCACTTGCCTGGCAAATTTTTCAGCTCCCTCAGCCTTTCCCCACAAGAGAGGTGCTGCAGTGCCCTAACCACCTGAACATAAATCCAAGTGTCACAATTTCAGCTCGGTGATGTTGTGTATTGGATCACCAGTTACCCGTAATTATTCCTCTCATTAGCGGCCCTTACAGTGCATTTTCCTTCCCCCTTTTTTTTTTTTTTTTTTTTTTTTNCATTAACTCAAAAAACTCTTAGGGCTAAATCTAGTCTCGGACAGTTGTAAATCGGGCCAGCGTCGTAAATCAGGTGTCCTCATTGGTGTAACAGCCACGTAAATGAGATTGGAAGAGACTTGCAATTTTGCTCTGTGCAGAGAAAGCTCTTTGCTTTTTCAGCAAGTCAACTTAGCCTTCCTTCTGAGAGATGACCACACTTAAATACGAATCTGTGAGGAAGCGGAATGAGCCCAACACACAGCAAGCTCTGAATGCAAAGCAGCCACAAGCAGCTCTCCCGGCAAACCAAAAATCTGAGGAACTGTGCTAGCAATAGTTAATGTTCTACTGAACACCTTTGAACTGTGATGAAGCAAGCCTTGGGAAGACTATTGCTTTGGATAAAATCACAAATTAAAACGAAAAATTGTGGCATAGGTTCACAGCTGTGTTTCATGTCTGTGCTCATTTGAAGGATGCAGACTTGAAGGCAGTGGTGGAAAGCAATTTATTTACTAGATGTACTCTGGCTTTCCAGCCAAAGGCATCAGGAAGGCACACAGGTGTTTCATTAGGGTTGAGGCTATATAGAAACTCAGTTGCAGACATTCACCTTATAACTTCTCATATCAAACTCTTGCCAAAATTTCATATCAACACATGCAGTCAATTAGTGGAGATGGAGAGCAGGAAATGCCATCCAGAGTTCTCCCTGCATTGATCAAACTCAGCCGAGTGCTGCTCCACGCAATTCCCCCTCTCCAAGCAAAACTCCGTTAGAATTTCAGAACTGGATGTGCCCAAGAGCCACATTAATCACCCTGGGGTGGCACAGCACAGCCCTCCAGTGGGCTGAAGCTGGTGCCTCACCAGGGGCTGCTCAAAGGATCTCTTGGCTGTCTCTACATTGACACGGGAGTGCAAAAAGGAAAGCTAAAATAGATAGCTAACTCAGGTGCTACATCAGAGACAGGATCCTGAGCGTAATAAAAACAGGTTCCCTCTAACTGCCTCCTGTCTCTGTGGCTCAAGAGGTGACCTGCACAATATTCACCATATTGCACATGTGAAGGAGTCGTGTATCAGGTCTGTGAAAGAATGGGTGGACCAGAGGGTGCTGTGATGTTCTGTACACCTGACAGTGCAGCGGGCGGGTCTGTCATCCTTGTCCTTCCCTGAAATGGCCCGTGGCTCTCACCACGCCTCTGCGTGAGCCAAGGGTCCTTCCATCCTCGGAGTGACCCTGCTCCCCACAAATTGTTCTGGGCTGAGGTACACCCTCACTAAAATCTCTTTATAATCAAGAATTTTGGACCATAAATCCCTGGGCTCTGTGGCAAACACAGGCTGGAAGTGACACCCAGAAATCACCCCTGAAAGGACGTCGCTTTCGGGACTCAGTAGTTGCAAATAGCGGTTTTCCTTTTCACCTGTCAGAATCCGATTTCTGTGTTGATTATGTGTTTGACACAGAGACAGAGCTCGGTAATTAATATCTTTGTGTCATCTTACAGGGCTGAAATAAATAATGTGAGTGCCACTGTGATTCATTTGAACTACTGAACTCTGCATCATTTTCAGAAGGAAAATGCAGGCTGACTGTATTTACAGGGCAGAAAGCACTGAAAACCACCTATTTGTTTTCCTGAGAGCCTTCCTAGGGCACACATCTGCACAGATTCAATTTACAAAGGATGTTTGAAAGCCAGGATACCACGCTAAAGTGCACTATGAAGCACTATGAAGATATCAGACCTGCTATTTTGTAAAAGGATTACATATTCTTCCTGATCCCTCTGGAGAAAATCTGCTTTGTAGCTGCTTTGCTCCTCACCTTTCAAGTGCTCCTCTTCTTGGACTCCAAATACTTCTCAGATTTCCTTGACCTGTTTAATACCCACTGGACCATGTGTGGGCTACGTATCTGTCCCTAAAAAAACACTTGACTGATCATTTCTTCAGGCCTTTCATGAGCTGCAACATCTGCAGTACAGGAACAGTAAAGGTAGTGAGAAACCATGCAAAAATCTGTTCCTTTCCTTTCACAGAACATCTGAGCCAAGGAAGCCTCATGTTCAGACTATGGCTGCTCCCCATATGAGGAGCTCAAGTTGCCTTAAAAGGCACAAAGCAAGTGTAAAATCCTGCAGTGAATCAGAAGAGGGAAGAGTGAGGGCAGTGGACCCCACAGACTAAAAAGTCAGGCATCCTGCCCTTCAGAAGTCATAGAAAATGGGGATGAAAGCAATAGGAGAGGAGAGATGCTTAACAAACTAAGGAAATCAGTGGTTTCCTGACTCTTCCCTCTCTGTTGGTCGGCAAAGCTCAGCAGGATGAGGTCAGTCCACCGTATCCCCATTTTCAGCCAGACACAAAGGGAATTTTCTGACTTTACCACAGCTTTCCAAGGAGTTGTTGGCTGCAGCTGTCTCTCTTTGGCAGCAACAGTTTCATTACTATGTTTTCTTAGAACTTGGTATGTTAGCTTCTGAATATTTCATCTTTTTGCCATATGATGTGTCCATCCCTAAATACACAGAAACTGAGTGAGACTTACAGACAAACTCTTCCCAGACCCAGCAGAAGGTACTTGATCCTGGAAGTGGTGGGGATGGAGGGAGAACACACTCCTTTTGTCTCCTTGATCAGATCCTGCAGGTGACATCCAGGCAGCCTAAATTCTGCTCAAGTCCCAGAACTGCTGCAGCCTGTCAGCTCTCCAGCACTGCTTAACCCTCGAATCTCAGTGTGCTCTGAGGTGGGCAGAAGGTTCCTTTTCTGTCCACAAGAAAAAGCAACGCTTCCTTGACTAAACTGTTGTGTTTGGGCCTCCATAGCCTCAACTTTTTAGGTTTGGTGAAAGACACACTCAGTAGGGCAGTTGCCTCAACCAACAGTCAGAGGATGAAACAACCTCAGCTGCAGGTGTTTGCCTGAAGGGGTTCTGTTCCATCTCAGCTGGCTCTGTAAGAGCACCAGAGCCAGCTGGCTACTGGCTTCAGGATCTGCTGGGTGGGTGAGGATGGGGACTCACTCGCTGCCTTTCCTGGGACATGGAGCAGCCAGGAGCACAGGAATCACAGGGCAGTGGAAGAACGCAGTGGAGAGAAGGTGGAAGAACCACTTGGAGAGAAAGCGACCATGACTCTCAAGTTTGGACACTCATGCCTGTGTGTGGCCTGGAGCTGATCCAGCTGGATTTTCTCCTGGCTGTGAGGGCCTCATGTCAGATGCTGACAGCTGAGCTACTTCTGTGGTTGGTGCAAGGACAAACTTCACCACTGCTCAGGAGAGATGAGCCCAATGAACCAGCTGAAGGCAAAACACTTGCATGGACCTGACATTTACTTTTCAGAAAGTATTTTAATAGATGTTTTACATTTCTTCAGTTTACTTCTGACTAATGACTTGCTTCGTGCCCCCAGAATTGGGGCAGAAATCAGACAGGCAGAAACTAATGCAATGAAATTGTTTTAATGCCCTCCACAGCATTGGAATAAAATTTGAACAGAGAGCAAGAGAACTACAGATAGTGCATTTGTGTTGAAGTGGAAGAAAGAAAATTCTTCACTCATCAGAAGTGTCCTAAAATAAACACAGCAATATCAAAGCCAATTAGGGAGAGAGTGATGTAATTCAAAGACAAAATAAGGAGCATTCTGTGATGTGGTTTATGAACAATTTATCACTACACTTTGGCTCCATCCAGAATATAGTCCAATAAGCTACTGGCTTCAACTTACCTTTAGATCTCTATATCTGATTCAAAATGATAGACCCAGGACCTGACAGTGGTGATAAAATGAACTGTTTCTAATTGTTCAAACTCAACAAAGGGTTTTCTAACAAACACATTGAATATATTAAACTGAATTAATTTTCTCTTATGGATTCCCAGTGCTACGAAAATCAGTAGATCAGTGGAGCGAAAAAAATAGAAAAATCTGTGTGTTGAAGTGACAGCATAAATCCATAACCAGATACAAAAGTGAAGACCCCCAGCAGCATAGGAAGGGAGCACATTAAGACAAACAGAGGATGACCACTGCTGGAGGAAGGAAAGGAGTGTGGATATTGTGCACCCTTTGCCTAGGGCACCTAATTAACACAAAATCCCATGTTTACTCTAAAAGATCATTGCAGCAGTAGAAGAACTTGAAAATCCTGTTTCAGACAAGAGAAACCATGGTGAGTGTGCTGGAAATGCTCAAATGCATCAAATACAAAATGAGTGGACACTTGAGGAAGGCTTTAGCAAGGCATAAACAGACACGTGCACACATAAAATTTCCCTGATCTTTCCTTCTACAAATCAAGAAGATACAGCAGGAGAGATTACGAGCCTGGGCCTGGTTTCGAGTGAGCTGGAGGCTAAGGCCAAGGATTTGTTTGATTTCTGATTCTGGACTCACATTCCCAGCTCTTCGGAATCTCAGGGAGACGTTTAGGAGCAGGATACAGCAGCCAGACCAGGCATTTCTCGCTTCAGGATCTCGGGAAGTGAAACATCATCAGTGAAATGGGGTTGCATCAAGGTCAAGTCACCCTTCCCTACTGCAAAGATGCTTTGAGGATTGAGACTCTTTGATGTTACCATCGGAAGAACCCACAGACAGGTGGTCCCAAACTGTCCACCAGCCCTTCAAATCCCTGAGCACCAACAGCATGCTAAGGGTCACAGTGACCCAGGCCTTCCCATCAGTGTCACTGTGTCTTGCTCGTCCTGAACGTGATGGGACACACGGGAGGGCAAGAGGCTGCAGGATCACCAAGAAATCTTAGATTCTAAAGTTGGGTGCAAAGCCTGAACCTTGCTCTGTAGAAAGCCAGCCTCAGTATTGTGCAGCTTAGCCAGAGATGTTCTGCAGCTGCAGCACACAGAGCAGTCCCCACTCCAGTGGCACAAGGAAGAAAGGCAGACGCTGATTTCCACCACACAGACTGGAAAGAGAAGCACTGGGGGATGTTGATTGGGCTACAACACACAAGGAGCTGCAGGCAACCATCACAGGATGGGGACAAATTCCTCACACCATGATAAATGAAGATAACAAACTTTGTTTGGAACCTTCAGCATCTCCCATGCTCAGAGGATCCTCAACATTTGTGTCCCATTTCCTTTTGTTAAACTGCTCAGCTTCTCTGTTTCCTCCTTTTTTAGGAAGACTGATTCCTCTTTTCACATGCACTCCTGGTTATAAACCAAGCAATAGTAGCTCAACTTGCTGCAACGTGGTGCATTCATTCTTTTGAGTTTCTTAGCTCCAGAGCCACCAAAAAAACCCCCAAAACTCAAAGCTGAAGAAGTAATAATTTTAGTCACATCAGCAAAGTGAAGAGCTGATACATTCCCTATTGAGCATCAAATTAAAATAAGCCTAAAGCAAGAAATTTCTGACTTTTCCATGTGTGTTTTTATTTCCATGTCTCTGGTGGCTACCTACAAGGAGGAATATGTCAAAAGCTTCCCTTAACTCTGAATTTCAAGTCTAAATTACATTATTAATGTCAGCAGATGCTTCACCACGCTTATTTAACTCATGCAGCACAGATCCTGCCTGCCAGGCTTCCTGGGGTGCCTGGCTGAACCTGGACAGGAGAATCTTCCCTCAAGAGGAACCCTGTGGGAACTGGGGAGTCCTCAGTCAGCATGAGGGGATTTGGCCTCAGTTGTGTGAGTGTGTCTGAAAAAAAAACCTTCCTGCTGCAGTCCCTTCCGAGGACACACCGCCTGGTCTCACCTCTCCTGTATCCCCTGCTCCTGTTAGGCCTGTTCCCATCATACTGCATCAAATTTTCACTGGGCAGTCAAGCTAAACTAAGACAAAAATTGGCTCAGATGGTCTTCCAGAAATAAAGAATAATCAGGAAGGATGGGAAGACTTACAGACTGCGCTGTGGCATTTCCCCACTGCCACAAACCTTGTGTCACTGCTGCCAACAGGACATGCGGTCCTGTCTTCCCAAACTGCAGGGGCATTACAGCAGAGAATTGGTCTGTACACCTCTGCCTGCCTTCAAGCCCGTGAGTAAATCCTGCTGCTCGCTTTGGAGGCAAAACCGTTCCCAGTTTTCAGCCTGCCACTCCACAGACAGTCAGACCCCAACACCTGTAGCACTCAGCCAGCAGCAATCAAAGCCACACACTATTCTTCGCCACTTCACTCCTCCATCACAGCCCCTGCCAGGCTTGTTCTCCCCTTCTGTGAGTCAAAAAAGGGACAGAGAGCACAAGTTCACCTTGCAGAATGTTTCTCAGATAAGTTCTGCTTTGTAAGCCTGCTTGACTTTGTTCACTGCCATCTGAACTGCCTGAAAAGGAATCAAACGCAGCCTTTCCTAGCAACAGGGTGTTAGAAGAGGATCAGACTTACAATACCTGCAGCGCCTAAAAATGGAGTATTGTAATGACTACAGTCAGTCAGTTAAACCTAAAATTCCTAAAATTAGAGCCTACAATGATAGCATTTAAAGGGATGATTTTCCACTCGAAGATTCTTAGATTTGAACAGCTTTCTCCCAGCTGGCTGAGGGAGCAGCTTGTCTTACAAAGAAAGCTGTGCTGCTCCCCAATTTCTCCTTCTGGGGGCTGAAACCTGGATTTGCCTGACCCCTCACCTTGCACTGCTTCTCTGTGTACAGTGACTCTGTTGTAAATGCCCTATAACAAGCAATGAGTACCATATGGTTTTTTTTCTCCAGCAACAGAAATTCTATTCTACAAGGATAAGATTAGCAATGGTTAAACTGTTCTAAACTATGGCCAAAGCCTTCAAAAACAAGTGCACCATATCTTTTTTGCAGGTTTGGAAAAATCTAACAGCTCCCTTTTTCATTATTATTATTATTTCTAAACATTTTCTGTGTTCAGCCTTCACCAGGAGTGCTGAGGCTACAAATGCTTCTTGGCATCTGTAGACAGCAATATCCCTCATTGTCTGATGGCAATGTACTTTTCAAGCCTCATATTCATAAATCTCCTAAATGCCCTGGAGATAAACAAGTACCACTGTGTAGCACTGTGATAACCCAAGGCATAAAGAGGGTAAGAAACTTTTCATGCATTACCAACTGAATCAGAGCTGGGTATAGAACCTTCAAGGCCTGATCCCTCATTTTGCTTCCAGCCACTCACCAGCCACCCCTCTTTCAGGAACCAAGCAGTTTGGCAAGATTTCCAAACTTTAGCTGCTGGTTCTTTTTCTTACCTTCAGTGAAATCATTCACTGACAAGACTTAACCCATTGCTTATGTAAATGGAAAAGGCATTTTAAAATCTTAGCATGGAGAACTTGGATTTTCATTGAGGAAGATCCACCTCTGAGTGAGAGAGAGATGGGGCCAATTCCTGCACCACTCAGTTGCTCTCTTCCCTTCCACGGATCCACCTTGCAAGCAAAAGTCTGATCCAGCAAACACCCTGCTGCCTTGCAGCCACTTTTGGAGGCTCAGCCTGATGCCAAGTGTACATTGTGACACCAGTGAGACAGTGGGAGGAGGTGAGATCTCACAGCAAGGTGTAGGGAGAGGAGGGGAGAGAGAAGGAAAGGCAGTGGAGTAGGAGCACCACTAAAAGACTGTGTCTCCTGAGATGAAAGTGGTTTGAATGTCCCTGGTGCAGCATCAGCCCCTTTTGAGCCCTCTTGCACAAAATGAGGAGGACAGGCATTTTGCATTGCCTTGGCTCTCTGCCGGTGGTGGGCACACGGTCAGGCTGGACACTGATGAATTTGGCCAGAGGCCTCCAAATTGAATCCAGGCCTTTCCCAAAGCAATTTGTATAAGGTGACACCAGCAGATGTATTTTTCATTTTAAAACAAGCAGGCTATTTTATCAGGGATTAATCCCTGGACTGGAAGGAAAAAAAAAAATCCCAGGAATAAATTTTAGATATTGAATTTTTGAAATCAATCAGTGTAAAGGTCACCATTCACTGCATCTCCTTGGGCCATGCTCTACAGCCACTCACACACTTGGGGCTATCCAAAAGGCAGGGTACCCATGGACTGTCTCCTCAGCTGAGGACTCCTCCAGAGTACAGTCCAGGCTCCCCTGGGCTGGAGGGCAGAGGACAAGCCTGTTTAGTGGGGAGCTGCTTCAGTTTGCTCAATAAAGTAAATAACTGCACAGCCCTCCTGGTAGAGGTGGCAGGACAGAGGGTCCTGAAGACCTTTAACTCGCCATGAGTCCAATTGCTGCTCTGGTAAGACTGGTCCTCACGCTGCAATCCATGGGAAGAGCTAGGGCTACTCAAATGGGAAGGTTTGTTCCCATTTTTGCTCCATTCTTACAGGCAAAGCTGACAGATGTGATGTTTTCCTTCACAGGGCTCAACAGCAGGGGCTCCTGGGGGGAAACAAGGAGAGAGAGGTGCTAAGGAAGCTCCCCTGAGAGATCACCTGTGGGGCTGTGGAGAGGCCACAGAAAGAACTAAAGCACTGGAGACACAGGCTCTGCCAGGTTCCTTAGTTCTCTACATGATGCCCTTTGATCCCTTTTTGCCCCATTTGCCCCAAAACACGCCTTACTTGACAGAAACATTAGTGACCTCAGATGCCCAAAACAAAACACTTAACCACAGCTGCCCACCAGAAATGGCTTCAGACAGGTTTGTTACAGATGGGAAGACCAGAAGAAAGTGAGAATTGTTGGTTTCTATCCCCAAATCCAAGGACCAGCTGATACAGCACCTGCCAAGCTACCTGAGAATTTGGAAGCTGGGCAGATGCAGCCCCTGGTCTGCCTGAAGCTGCTGAAGGAGCAGAAGCTTTGCACAGACCTTATGACCAAAGGGGTGAAGAGAGGACAGCAGTGAGAAAATGAAGCCATTCCCTGTGGAGTGGCTGCTGGAGGAGTGGGAGAACCTGGCTCAAAGAGAAGCCCTGTTGCAGTTTTATTTCTTCAGTGTAAAAGTGAGATTGTATGTCCAGGGGACACATGCTGCAGTGCTCTTTCCCACATTAACCTCACTCTTTTGTTTATGGCAGATGAAGGAGAGCACTTCTTGCAGTGCAGCTAAACGGAGACATCCTCTCCAGGGAGTCTGACTAGACTTCTACAGCATTTGTAGTCCGAGGCTGTCAATGTATGTTTAAAACCCTATGCTGGGATTAAAATCAACTCTAAGCAGTTACCTGAAGGTTTGCACTCCATCTGAGGGCTTTTTCTGCAGAGGTTTTGGCTGACCATCACCAATAATTTACTAATTATTTTTAAACAGAATTGGTCCAGCAGGAATTTGTTTTGATATGCAGAAAAAGAAGACCTAGACTAATTAGTCTTAAAGAAAGAAAGCACAAAACAGCTAAAAAAGACACAATCCCAGTCAGGCAGCATAACAACTACATAATTACAGATGCACTGAGGGAGTCAAGGTCTTGACAAAATTAAACACAATTTAATCAATTACCTGATTGTCTTAGAGAGCAAAACCAGCAACGATTTGCAGAGTCATTGTGGAAATACTGACCAGAATGTGTCTGCCTTACACCCCCTCTAAAACTCTTTCATGCTCTATATTCATCATCCTGAGAATAAAGCATTTTGTATGATCTGTTATACACCCAGGCAGGTTTGTAAGGAGAGACAGTAGCTGGTGACTTCTTTTTTTAGCCACATGATACAAGGCTCAGACTTCAGGGTTGCTGCTGGTACACACAGCAGACAGTAAGAATTTCACGTTTCTCTCTTATCTTGCTGCATAATTTAATTTCTGGCTGATTTAATTGTTTTTTCTACTTTCTCTGGACACCAAAGAGCAGCCAAATTTCAGCATGAGGGAGAGGCTGGTTTACTGGGGCTCTCAGTGATATTCTGTTCTCTGTAGTGGGCAGGGCTTGCACTCCAACACCTAGGTTTGGGGCTAGGAGGGAATTTTTCCCCTGGGTAAGATAAGCAGGGATTTTGAAGCATTTCTGGCTTGCCCCCTTTGTATGCCCTTTCTCTTTTCCATAATCTCAAGGAAAATCTGTTTGTTGAGTTCTGTGGTATCACAGGAGTGTAAAGACGTTGGTGATTCCCCGAATGTCTTCTGTTCTCTTTCTGTCATACACTTAAGGCATTTGCTTATGTACTACAGGCCCAAATGGGACATGATTTCAGTGCTTCTTGGTGTGAGGATAAGCCTGGGGACTTCTTTTGAGTATTTCTTGGTGTCCTGCTCTTGCAAAGGACCGAATTCAAAGCCCTGGGGTGCCTCTTCCAAGCCTGTGTTTTTATATTTCGTTTACATTTCGTTAAATGCAAAACATCCAACCATTCACACAAACTGAGATGAAACCAGGCTGCTGAGATTGTACTACAGCTGTACACGAAGCTATCAATTCTGGAGTATCACCCAAACCTACCTAAAAACTGGATTTTTCATGTTACAAATATGCTCCATAATATCTATGCTTTCCTACAATCGTTCTATTCTGACAGTGTCACGAACCCAAATGCTTGAGAAAGGAGGAGGAGGGCCAAACTTTTGCTAAAAATATCCAGATATTGGTTGCTTCAGGCTGTGCTAACAACATTAGGTTTCCTTTAGCACAAGAGCACTTTTCAAGCAGCATTTTCACCATGTAGTTGAAAAGGCCAGTCTTTTCGGAGCCCCAGTCTTTTATGAGGATTTTATTTGCCACTCATCCCGATCACCACCTCCCACCTTGCAGATTCTCTAGAGCAATGGCTAATGCTACAGTGCCAGTTTATATAACACACTTTACAGGCAATTCAGTTTCAGTCTCTGAAAATAACAATTGCATGGAAAAATATCTTGCTTGTTTCCCCCTAAGAGGCACAGTAGCGAGCCTGCTGGCTTTCCACTCTGATAATTTTTATTTGCTTCTGCTTCATATTTGGGTGATATGGCACCCACAAGGGCAGGACATGAACATTCTCAGAATCACAGAGTCATCAAGGTTAGAAGAGACCTTCAGGATCATCTAGTCCAGCTCTCAGCCTAATCACCCCTAAACCATATCCCCAAGAGCCGCATCTGGATTGCTCTTGAACACTTCCAGAGATGATGACTCCACCATCTCCCGGGGCAACTTATTTCAATTCCTAACCAGTCTTTCAGTGAAATTTTCTTTTTCTGATATCTATTCTGAACCTCCTCTGGGCACTCCTGAAGGCCATTTCTTCCTGTCCTTTTACTTGGCCCATTCTCACCAGCCATTGTGTCTTGCGGGGCCCTCCCTGCCTTTGGTTTCCCCAGCCTCTGCCTTTCTGATCTACAGCACCAAGCTCTGTGGAAAGGAAAAAGCAAATAATACAACTGAAAACAGTCACAACAGCATGTGCAGGCTGTGCCCTGCAAGCAGACAGTCCAGTTTGACCAGAGTCCATTATCCGTTCCTTTAAAAAATGACACCAAATTTTGACCCAAGCTGAGAAGCTGTGAAGCACTCCAGAAATGATTGCAAGCATCTGGCCCTGTGGTCAGCAAGGAGCTTGTTTGCCTCACACTAGGTGACAAATCTCACGTGTTTTCAAGGATTACCAGTCACAAAGACAGAGTGAGTAAGAAATGCAGTATTTGAGCACCAGTCTTTGGAAATATCCTGTGGCAAGGCACTACTTGGCCTTCTGCTACCTTTAGATATGGGCTGCCACCCTGATGGGTGGAAGTGCTCTGAGCAACTACGCTGACAGTGACACATCCATTCTGTCCTTGGGGTCACCACTGACTGCACTGGCCCAGCCAAGTTCATTCAAAGCAATATTTGTCTCGTTTATATCTGCCAGTGCTGCAGGGCTGCAAGCGAAGAACAGCCTTGACAGTCTGTTAATCAAAGGCCAGAAGAAAAGAAATTAAGAAACTTCAATAGCCCTCAGCAGCAAATTCCTTCCTCTGTGTGTTGGGGTGAGCTTGTTGCTTGTGAAATAACATCTGCAGAACTTATTATTTTGCCACTGCCGTAAAATAAGTGATGGCCTCAGCACCAAAACAAGTGTGGTTTCTTCTAGCAATCCCCTAGTTTCCCTCAGTGTATCCCAGTGCTATAAATTCCCAGGATCTAAAGATCTTAAAGCTTAGTGGTTAAATCATTTTGCTCTACATCCAGGCATTTTAGTGTCTGTGTAGCGTAGTACAAAACCTTTCTGAAACTGAGCCCACTTTACACAGGCACCAATTTATTTGGATTGCAAGGTTTATAGAAAGACTGAACACCACTACACCTACATTTGTGGGTGTCTCGTACATTCCTGGATTTGATCACTACCTCAATGCAAATGTCATATCACAACAAGTGGTTGAGGTCCGGCCAAACCAAGGACCTTGATATGATGTCTATGATTAATATTTAGATCCTTCTGAAAGATCACCAAAATGTTGCCAAGCAGAGAGGGTCCTATGAGACAAAAGCAAATTGTTTCTGAACAAATTCTATTCTTACAGTAGAAGCATAAATGCCCTTTCCCCCCCCCCAAAAAAAGTGCTTTTCCACCATTGCACATCTGTGATTTTGCTGAAGGAGAAGAGGATTTGTTAGCTGTCCACAGAGAGAGCCTGAGTGGGCAGCCAACCCCAGCTATTTTCTTTTCATCAGGATATGAACCAAGGCATGACTAACAACTAACAACTAGATCAAAGTTCCTGGGTTTGTATCTTCTTGTTCAAAAGATAGCACATACCAGTTGAAAGGGTGCGGATTTTTTTTATTAAATTGCTAAATCTCCACCAGCATGCAGCTGTCCATTTCAGAGTAAAGCTCTGTATTTCAAACACTACAGACTCAGGCAAAGATGCAGCATAACTGCATAGTTCTCAATCTTGATTAAAACAGTATAAATTGGAGGCCAATTCTCTCATATGGTCAATTAACCCAGACAGACACTTAAACAACTGAGAGCCCAAAAGCCATGGAATGTCTTTATAATGCTACTTTAATTATGATAGTCTTTGTTGTCTTAGAAGACTCATTGTCTAATTCCATATAACAGCAACATGTAAATTTATTGTGATATTATTTCTTAGTGTTTTCATTTGGAATCTCCCAGGACAGGAATAGTGAAAGAAAATGTCAGTTCCTAATGGTTAGAGACACAAACAGAAGATCTGCTCTCTGGTTTCAGAGCGATTCAAGTCATGCCTGTCCCTTACGTTTGCCAGCTGCACAAGGACAGCCAACCCTCCTCTGCTCAGCCCTGTGGAACTCACCTGTCTGTGTTATCAGAGAAGCACAGGATCACAGAATGGCCTGGCTTGGGAGGGACCTTAAAGATCATCTATTCCCAGTTCCCTGCCCAGGTTGCTCCAAGCCCCATCCAGCCTGGCCTGGAACACTGCCAGGGATGGGGCAGCCACAGCTCCTCTGGGCAACCTGTGCCAGGGCCTCACCACCCTCACAGTAAAGAATCTTTTCTTAATATCTCACCTAAATCTACTCTCAGGTCAGAGCCATTCTCCCTTATCCTGACATAACATGCTTTTGTAACAATCTCTCCATTTGCCTTTGCCTTGTAGCTGACTTCAGGTACTGGAAGGCTGCGTTATTAAGGATAAACAACAGGAATTAAAACACATTTCACTGGAGACTTGAGTGAAGAGGTTGTGAATGACATGAACTTCTCCTCAGTTATCTGATTATCCATCATTAGAATGCCTGCCTTACCTCACCTAGCCAGCCTCTCCCAAAGTTAATACCTATGGTCAAATGACAGATTTTCTTTTCATCCTTTTTCTCATTTCCTGAACTGTCTTTTCACTTCCAGGACTTTCAGTCTCTGATCACAATGTTTAAACCCATCAGTAAGTTCATTGAGGCATTTAATTTTATTATTCACTTCCTTTCTCATTAATGTGGATGATGCATCAAACCCCTATGCCAACCCCAGCTTGCTGTGCCACCTCTCAAAGAGATCAGAAGTTCTTGCAGAAAGCTCACCCTAGCATTTCTGATTTGACACATTTAGGTGAATTTAAGTACTGGCTTGTGTAACAATAGCAAAAATACTCCTTTGGCACAAGCAGAGTTAGAGGCTGTGCTGGTGTTTTCTGAGGCATGGTCTGGCAGAGAGTTTGCATAACATTAAGTGTTATAAAAGCACAAATACTTGGTGGCTGCGGAGCTTGTGTTACAATATCCTTATGGGGTGCATAAAACATGGGTGCCTGACAACCTGGGCAAGTGACTGCCACTGGAGGAGTGAGTGTCTGCTTTTGGAGACATTACTTCTGTTTCAGTTTGGAGCCAGTGTTGCTGGTTTTCGTTGTTGTTGCTGCAGCTGACTGATCCCATACTCTGGTGATACATTACTCTCCCTCGCCTGCCTTCACTAATCACTGCACGTCTGTCAAAAATGTTAGAATCGGGTGGCGCAGCTTCATCATGAGTGGGAACAAGCCCTGTCTTTTGGAAATTCTATGAATTTTCATAGAGTGAACCAGTTAGCTACAACACCTGGCTGAAATTTTACTGCTCTTTAAGGCATTGAATAAAATCAGCCAGCACTTAACAGGTCTGAATTATTGAGGCTGGAGGTAAAAAAAAAAAACCAAACAAACCCAGTAACAAAAAACCAGCCAATCACAGAGGACAATTGTGAATTCTGAGAAAGCAACTGGAACACTTAATAGACTTTTTAAAAGCCCTGAATGAAGTCATGAAGTCTTCAGACATTGAATTAAGAAATCCACAATAGGCTCTTACGAAGTGGGGCCTGGGATGTTTCAGAAGTGGAATAAATTTCAGACATTGTACTCAGTGCCAAGACTTCAATTCCAACTTTTAGTTGCTTCACTTCAATATTGTCTAAACTCACTCTTTTTTCCCTGTGTGTTGAGATTTAGAATTGATGCTGTGCTGGCAGGAACTGTTATTAGGTGCTGAAAAATTCAATCATGCAGAAGGGAGTGGGGTGGGGGTGAATGAGCACCAGGTTATTTATTATCTCTCTATAGGTGCCCTGCATTTTGTCCACGCAGCATCCTAAGGAAAATTTCATTGTGCTCATAAAGACAAGGCAACAATGGAAAATCTGGTTAAAAGTCTGGAAATTCTGATAGTAGCTCTGCATTCAGTCTGGTTCAATTCAGCTACGTATCTTCAATATATGCCAATCTAATTAAGAACTGGTGAGCAGCTATTAATAGACACGTATCTTGGATGCTAATATTGTGGGCTTTATGCTCCTGCCTAGCAAAGCTGAGATGTTAGAGGTAATAGGAGTATTAGTGTTAGAGAGCTGTCACACTTGCAAAGGCGAGTGAATGGCTCCCTGTGGGAAGGATCTTCCTCTCCAAGAGCCCCCGTGAGCACTCACGGTGCCCCTCTGCCTACCTGATGCAAAAACTCAACATTTATAGTTCCCAAGTGGTTCAAAGGATTGGCTGATCTTCGAAAAGCACGGATGAGAAGGAGGTTAACCAGCAAGAGAAGCACTTTGTGAAGCAGCATCTAATAGCTCTCACCTCCTCCACCCCCACACACGACCCTGTCTGGCTGTTACAGCCCTCTGAGGTCAGTTCCATTAGAAATAAATAAAGTCACAGCCTCTGTCAGGAGAAGCTGAGCACAGCCAGGGTGGGACTGGAGACACCCTGTGCAAAGGCAGACTCTAAGGGACTGCCAAAGAATGCTGAGTTTAGCAGACAGGGCTACCAGTCCAGTCAGGATGGAGAGAGAAAATCTCAGGTCTGGTGCCTGCCTGGTGCTGCAGAAACTCCATGTTAGAAGGAAGATGAACATCACGAAGCTTTAATGGGTTTTTCTGTCGTCATGGACTAGACTGCCATCCCCACGCTAGGGCAGACACTGGAAGGGACGAAGGGAGCTCTGAGATTAAATTATTAGGTCAGCTGAACAGAAAATCAGATGGAAAAGAGACCCAAATCTCTGTGATGCCTGTCTCCATGCTGGTTATCCAAATCTGCCTTTCTGTCCATTGGCACTGTTTTAACACCAAATACCACAGATAACAATGGAGTAATAAGTCCAAAAGGGGTGCTTGACCAAGTTTTACAACAACAAACGCTTTTTTGACGAAACTGGGAGGTGCTGCAGGAAGGTATCAAATTCCATCAGTGCTTTCACTGGAAATTACATTTCACTGTGATAGATTCAATCATTGTGTTTCAATAGAATAATTTTAGCTACCATTGTGACACACAGAAATAAGAGCAAAATGTTCTAAATTACCATTACGAAGCATTTCAATCAAGCCATTTCAATGTTTCAGGAACAAAAAAGTTCCCCAACTTCACTTGGTATTTAATTTTGACTTTTAGTGCTTGTTTGAAAATAAAATTGTAAGTTTCCCAAAGAATGAGTATTTCATTTTCTGACCTGTCACGTTCAGTAAAGATATTTCAAATGTAATTCAGAGGAATACAATGGGTCTATTTCCACACGCTGCTATGGGACATGGTTCCAGTTGTCTCTTGGTCTGCCAAGAACCTCCACCTCTTCTCACAGGGCATCAAATAATCTATCATGGACAGCAGCAATGAGCTGCACACAGTCCATCAGCCTGCAAAACTAGCCAGGAGGGGTCTTCATCACTTTAAGATATTACAAAACCAAATTCAGACAAATCTAATGAACCAAGGGAAAGGAAACCCATTTCAGAGAGCACTAGAAGGGAAGAAAAGGAGAGGAAATAGAGTTAAAAGAACCCATTTACCCATTGCAGGATTGACAGTGGGTCTCTTACATAATTTGCAGGGAGAGAATGGGGTGCAAATGTTTGGTCTCTGGGTTTGATAAATAACTCAGAGTCAGACCTTACACTATTTTATTTCTTTGCAGTTATTTGTATCTGAGAAAAAGTGGAGGAAGACACCCCTAAGGAATTTTAGTTTGCTTGCATTTCCTTTACCCACGTACTTGGTGTGCACTTCTCTGCTTTTCTAGCCCTTTGGAAAGGCTTTTTCCTGTGGAGAACAGATCAGACAGGTATTTCTGTGGTTCCTTCTGTCCTGCACACGCTCATGCCCCACACCTGGACGGGGGGGATAGTGGAGATGAAGCAACCTGGGGGAATCACAAAGAGGAGTTTAATGGAAGAATCTCTTCCCAGCCAACATGCTCAAGGATTTGCACAGTTTGAAGGCATTTAAATGTTCTCTTTTTTTTCACTTACTGATATATTTCGCATCTTAAAATAGTGCTTCCTCAGCTGAGGGATAACATGGAGGGTTACAGAAATGAGCACTGTGCTCTGCAAAAGTCTTGAGCACATTTGCCCAAGAGAAAGGGGAGAAGGCAGCAGGCACATGCAGGGGCTGTGATGCACAACTCCACACTGGGGCAGCACCACAGCATGTTGTTCCACCCCAGCCACCTGGCATCATGGAGAAACCAGCTTGGATTCAATTGGGCTGGGACACAAATGGGTGCTCCCACTGTCATGCACAGCCCTGAGCAGGGAGAGATGTGCAGAAGGGATATCCAGGCTGCTCCTCCTCTTTTTCTGCTTCTACATGGTACAAAGGCCAAAAACTACTGTTGGGTCACTTTTGCTACTCTAGAGAGACCTCTCTGTCTGCTGTCTGGCCCCTCAAGTGGGCTCTATGCCATGAAGTCAAAACGCTAAATTTGGGGGCAACCATCTCTGGTTGTTAAAAGCCAAGAAGCTGCTAATGGGACCTTTCCCAGCACACTCAGTCCTTCTGTCTGCACTCTGCCTTCATATCAAACCATCCCTTCCATCCAGCAAGGATCCAGGGCCTTCAGCCTGATCTTCTGGAGATCCTTTTGCTGGGAGCAAGTTCTGTGGGGTTGGCTAAAGCATCCCCCCTTTCCTGGGCTTTCTGTTTCCTCCCTGAGCCACAACTGAGCTAAAATAGGTAAGAAAAGGAGGGGGTGTAAAATTCAAGGGGCTGAAAGAGGCCACAAGCATGAGCCTGGGGATAACAGAAACCAACACCCAGCCCAGTGCCTTTATGGACAGGTTGCAGAGCTGCCTGCACTGCACCAAATGCTGCTTTCAGCACAGGGGCACACTGCCAGGACGTGGTCGGGACAGACACATCTGAGCAGTTCTGAGTCCTGTCTGTGCCTTTCCTGGTGTGAAAGACACACTCCTTCTGCAGGCTGTGCCGTAGGGATGGATTTCATTTGCTTTTCATAGGCGGCTGTCCTGAGTATCAGCCAGCATGCAGAGATATGACGCTGACAAGCCAGCCATCAGCAGGGTTTTGTTTCCCAGCCTCTCTTTAATTGCAGTGTTAACTTGTCAAACACCACAACACCGCTTTCCCATGACCTTTGCTGTTAGCCAGAGACTTCAGGGCAAGCTGGATTGCTTCTCATCCTCAGCAGCAGCTGTGGGGAGCAGTCGATTGCGTTTAGGCAATCTGCAACCAGAGGGACTGACTCAAAAGCATTAATTGAAGTGTGAAATTTGCCTTCCTCTCTCCTCTTAATCAGCCCTTCACATTTAAAACCCCTGTAACTACTTTGATGCCACCATAGAGGGGGAAGGAATAGCTGGCTGAATACAAATTATGGTTTATTCATTAATGATGAGCGTTCATTAAGTGGGCTGGCTAGTGCTAGTGTGCTCCTCTTTGGGAGGGTCTCAGCAGCAGGACAGAAGGCTCTATAAAGTCAGCATTACTTTTAGGGGACAGGGTGTCTAGGAGAAATGAACAGTTGTCCAAAGGCCAGAACAAGTAATACACATCCACAGCCTGCTGGGAGAATTTCTTGCAGGGAATATGTGCATCTTCCATGTCCATTAGGTCAAACTCTGCCCTGGTTGTGTTCCCTGCTGATGCTTCACGTCTGAAGCATGCAAGCACACGCAAAGCTTGTGTTGCTTCAGGCCATGCAACAGTGCTGATTCAAAGGAAATCTTTTCTGTGGTCACATCAGGGCTTTGCTGGCTTTTATGTGCCTTCCTGTTCTGAGGATGGGTGGTCCAGTTCACAAAATGAAAATATCATTCCGAAGAAAATCTAAATTTTCCACCTGAGACACAGTTGATTGAAATTATTTTATCCAACACTACCAATATGGATTACATGAAATAAACCTTACACATTGGAAAGAATAACAATGCAGGATAATAATAAAAATAGAGAAAAAGCCCAGACAAATCTACGGCTTCAAAATTTCCAAAGGGCTTCAAACCTTCCAAAATCACTTTCTCTTGACAGATGAACATGGCTACCCTCCTCACAGATTCCTCAAGGAGAGGCTGCCAGAGCCAGACACAGCTTGTGTCTTGTGATACCCCTTGTCATCTCTCTGCAGCCTTGAGCTTCATGTCTAGCACAGGAGAAAATATTTTTTCCACAAACATAATGAAATACTCTGAGTTCAGACCACTCCACATGCAAACTGCTTGGCATTGCCTACACTGCATTAATAGGGCAATACAGGCAGAAAGGGAGGGCTCCAGGACAGCAGTGATGTGGTAAGTTGGTGACGGGACTGGAGAATGACACACAACCCTCCAAGCTCATGCTGCCATCAGCCTTCTGGGGCCAGTGTCCCCAGACTGTCCCTGCACTGGGACCATGGGGGAGTGATGGCTTGGGGTGCCTGGTGCCCATTTCTTTTTCAGGCTCTGGACCAGCACACAAATGAGAAGCAGAGCCAAGCCAAGCCAAACTGTCTTGGCAGAAGCACAGTGAATAGTATTTTATCAATAGCAAGTTGCAACATTTTCAAAATATTTCCCTTGGAGACTTTTCATATGCAGTGAGCAGTGCTGCCTGTTGGACATCTGGGGTTGTTTTGGGGGCAGGACAGGTTTCTTCCAAAAAAAGCAAGAGGCAGGTGAAGAACTACCATGGTTGTGCAAACGTGAGATCCTTCTTTCAGTTACATCAGGGTACACAGAGCAAAACTCCTGGTGTCACTGTAACATTTAGTCTGAAGTGGAGCAATGACTTTCAGGCAGAAGTTCAAACCCTGCCACAGTCCATTCAGCACTTCAGGATTCTCAAATGCAGAAGAAGTGTTTAACCAGCCTTGGTCCTTCAGAAGAAAATCCTGCTTGTGCTGCATGGTTATTCAGAAGCTCACAGAACATCATGTCCTCAGGATGTGATTTCATTCATGATTTGGAACCTCTCCTACAAAGACAGAGGGATCTGGGACAGTTCAGCCCGGGGACACCTTAGAGCACCTTCCAGTACTTGAAGGGGCTGCAAGAGAGCTGGAGAGGGAATTTTGACAAGCATGTAGTGACTGGATAAGAAGGAATGGCCTCAAACTGAAAGATATTAGATTTAAACTAGATATTAGGAAGAAATTCTTCCCTGTGAGGGTGGTGGGCCCCAGCACAGGTTGCCCAGAGAAGCTGTGGATGCCCCATCTTGGAAAGTGTTCAAGGCCAGGGTAGAGGGACTTTTGAGCAACCTGGTCTGGTGGAAGGTGTCCCTGCCCATGGCAGGGGGAGTGGAACTAGATGATCTTTAAGGTGCCTTCCAGCCCAAACCAGTCTAGGATTCTGTGATACTTATCTGTGTACCCGCAGCTACACTTCATGTGTCACTACTAAAAATGGTGGCATTTCATTGGTGTAGGGTATTTATAATGAAAGACAGAGGATTCTGGTGCTTCTGCCTTCTCTACTCTTTGAACCAGCTTGTGCACACATAGCAAACACAGGGCAATCTTCAAATATTTCTATCTCAGGGCAACGCAAGTGGGATGAGTTTGTGCAAAAAGATCAGTAAAATATACCTAACTGATCTGAAAACTTTGGTTTAATTATAGGGAGATGAACTCTCCCGATTCAGTCTTTGATAAAAAGCAGGCTCCTCTATAACCTTCCCTGAGTGTTTTGATAACCAGCACCACAGCTCAGCTGCTAGTCTGTGATCAGGAGCTGTTTGGGATGGGAACAGCAGAGGATGCTTCACGCCAAGGGATCAACACATCTATCTGGGGCAGTCGCAACACAGCCCACGGTCCTGTGTCTGGCTCATCTCCACGCTACTCATCCCTTGCTCCCGTAAGAGCTGAGCTCCATCTGCAAACTTAAAAATGGAAAAGAAGAAAAAAAAAAACCCAAGCAAACTTTTCTTTCTCCCCCCATCAAATTCTGTCTGAGCAGACAGCTTTCAGAAGGCTCAGCATTTTCTGAGTTGCAGGTTCCCTTTGGATTTCTCACAAAGTGGTTGCCCACAGTCATCAGATCTGCTTGAAAACCTTTGCCTTCACCAGCAGGAAATTAGATGCACAATTGCATTTCCCTGGGGTTTTGGAATGGTCTCCATGGCTCACAAAACAGAGCGTGAAAGAGGCAGGTTTATGTCAGAAATGCAGACAATAAATGGTAGCTCTCAGTGTGAAGATTTATTTACTTAGCAAAGTCTCAGAATGAAAAAGGACAACTTGAAAGGAAAGGGCAAATGTGATTCTTATTTTGTCCACCACATGGAACTTCTTTTCCTAATCCTTCACCATTTGAATATGACTGCTCCTGGAGGCTGCCAGGATCAGAGAGATGAAAGGGCAATCCTTCATGTAGGCACCAGCCCTCCACTTTAAAAGCTCCCCATGCCCTCTTTCAACTTTTGACTGCCCCCAATTATATGTTTTTAACATTTGAAAATGCTTTAGGACAGCAGGTGCCTCTGTCACTCGTGTATTGTTCACATGTCATCAACCTCTGCCTGCCCTCTCCCACTTTAAAACCTCTCCTTTTATGAAAATTAGCATAATAGTCATGTCTCCCAAAGGGGGGAAGGTGGGAAGGCAGAGGAGGTGCAATTCTCTGGTACATGCTGCCTGTTTCACAGCCTGATCTCTGCGCTCTGAGGTGCTCTGTCTAATTACAACTCTTCTGCTCCAGGAGAAGGACTCAAGCTGGGTACACACCTGTATTATCAGGGCTGTGACTGCAAACCACTGGTCCCTCACCACTGAGGCTCTGCTTGCTGCAGCCAAGCCAAAAGCTGCTGCTGGGCTTCATGATTTGAGCTCCAGGTGGAGCTGGCAGAGCTGCAGAGGGCAGAGGGTGAGGTCCACACAACCCCCAAGCCACTGTGACTGCAGAGACTGAAGGTGGGGCCGTGGATCTCATCTGAGAGAATGAGGGAGTGGTTGCAGACCATGCAGGGCAGGTTCTTTGTTTCTTTGCAGGGCGGGAACACACAAGGCCACATTCTTTCCGTACAAAATGTGTGGATAGATGGTGCAGGCACCCTGCCTTCTCAGCTACTCTGAAGAAGATGCTGCTGAGAGGTCTGTTCCACCTATCAAGGAGACCCTGTGCTTAACTTGACTGATGAATCCAACACCAGGGGCTTCCTGGGGCTACAAAATGTGGGACAAAGGCTTAGCTTTCAAATCCCTCTGTTGCATTTTACGCTCATAAAAACTCAGCTGAAGGTTCATCTAGTCCCACATCCATCCTCCTTGCTGTTTGAGGCTAATTAGCCAAGTCTACCAAAACAGCCAGGCAGCATCTTCTGATCTAGGCTAGATAGCCCATAAAAGGCCCAGGGAGTGAGCTCCTGTACCTTGGGCTACCCAACGGTGGAATATGTGTAGGAAACCAGAAGGTAATAAAAACACACCATTTAAAAATTCATATCTGCCTAATGAGTCCTGCAACTGCTTTCTGTACCCAGAATGAGTCAGGCCCACACGGCTGGGGAGAGCTTCCAGAGCAATAAGGCAGCACTGCTTGCTCCAGGTTGCTCACACAGACGTTAACGCTGCAGAGAGGGTTTGCAAATCACCGGGCCCTGCTGCAGAGCAGCCAGCACAGCACAGTGTGTTACACGGGCTGCCATCCCCGTCATCCTTATTAAAAAATAAATCCTGTGCAGAATGGGAGGGGTGTCTTTGTGCTGCTCTGTAAGGGCTCCTGATTAAGCACGCTGCTGCTTTTAATGACCCTCCAATCTGACCTTTTAGTGCCTGGCAGGGGTGCGGTGCTTTGATTTTACAGCATCAGGGGCACATGAAAAACGGATTCACATGATTAAGTTAATCAATAAAACTTTCTGATTCCCATTTCTTTGTAGAAAACTGGATGGCTTAAGGCAACAAGAAGAGACAAAGCCGTCCTGATGTGTCCTCGTTACCTGGAGCCTCATCACAGATCTTACACTCATGGCCTAGACACAACCAGTGACTATCAAATACCCATCTTTACCTGTGGATGAAGCCTGGGAAGGACTAACAAAAACATTGCAGTGGGAAGGAGAAAGTTTAATATCTGTGCAGTTTCTATGCCATTCTCCTGGCCTTTGTTTCTCCACAGCTATCTGGAAGAATTTTACTGGTCCATCCTGAATTGCTACCTGCTAGAGACCACGAGAAAGTGAAAAGATTTAATGCTTACTGCTTTCAGTGCTCACCTTCCTTCCACCTGAGCAAAATGCCAGGTCTAAACTCCATCTGGATATGAGGAAAGGGAGGGGAATAGCTTTTCCAGTGTCTCTCATCCTCCTCAGCTAAGCCTTCAGGAGGTGCAGCTGCAGGATGCCCTTAGAGAACCTTCCCACTCAGGCAGGGGCCCTTGAGGCACATGGGAAGAGCAGGACACATGTGGGGCTTTCTCTTAGCTGGATAGCAGCAGTAAAGCCACAGGGAATCTCTCTGAATGCCAATTCCTGGCTGTGAAAGTCTCCAAATTCCCACTGCCCCACAGCCTTTCCCCACTGGTGGCACAGCCATGCCAGGAGGTATAGAATGCATCTTCAGATTGCAAGGTCAGGAGAAAATGCTGCTGTTATCTAGTCTGACTTTCTGTGCAATATATACCTGAGAACTTCCTGGGAGTTTGCCCTATTTCAAGTCGCACTCCATTTTGAAAAACACCTAATCTCATTTTAAGACATGCCAGCAACAGACAGCTGACAGGAATACCCCACATTTGCTCCACTGATTTTCTGCCATGAAAAGCACAGTCTAGTTCTAGTCTAGTTTTGGCTTTTCTGGAAATCCCAGTGCCTGCATACAAGGCTCTGAAAAGGAAATGCAGGTTTAGCAAAGATCCACAAAATGTGATAGCCTTTAAGAACATCTGCAGCATGAGGAAAAGCTCTTTCACTGGGCTTGTAATACCTTTTTTCTCAAAGACCACAACTACCAGCCCTTCACCAAGAAATGAGGCCCAAGTGGCATTTTCTACTCTCCATTTAGGTCTGTCACTGCAGGAAAGATTCCCTTTAAAGACCTTGATCACACAGGTTATTGCAGAGACCTGTATTTCAAATACCCTGACCTACCCATTAAAATTATAACCTCAGTGTATGTTCAATAAATGCTAGCAGTGCTTTGAAGTCCCCAACTTTTATCATTTCATCCCATTTTCCAAAAACTGATTCTAGGTGTTCTGCTCATATTCTTTTTTTTTTTTTT
>VZRQ01009876.1:844999-859823 GCA_013397975.1 Machaerirhynchus nigripectus
TTTTTTTTTTTTTTTTTTTTTTTTTTTTTTTACTTGAAACCAACTTGTTTTACATTAGAATATTAAAAATACAGCTTTGTGATACTTTTCTCTCACCTTCCAACCCGTGTTAGCAACTCAGGTTGCAGTGAACCCAAAGTGTCAGTTTTGGACTGTCTCGGAAGATGGAGTAGATGCAATTACTTGCATTCTTTAAAACATGATTGATCTAATGCTGTCACAGGAGAATTCACACTGGATTCTGATGACACAGTCGCTGCTGAAATGAACCTGAAGTGTCAGTCTGTGACTGAGATACATAACGAAAGGCTGAATAACTTTTTTTTTTTGAGCTTGGGTCAAAGATCCCTGACGCCTCGTGGAAAATTCTGAAACATGCTTGGAGGTGATTTTGCTGACAGATAATTTTCTATATTTTTCTGTTTATTTTAGGCACAATCTTGTGCTCTCTTTGTCATCGATAGCCTACATACTTATGCAATATCCTGGGCTATGCATCCTGATACCCGGATGAACAGAGGATCTTTGGAAGATTCACACCACACCTGCTACAACTGGGTCTTAAACCATCTTTTGCAATCTTTTGTTAGACATGGAATTAGGAAACACATCAGGAATTTTTTGAAGGAGGGAAATAAAATTACTATTACTGTCCATCAGAAACTACTGGCTGACTGAAACCAAACCCTTTCAGGGAAATACACTGATTTTGATGGTTGCCTTAGTCAAGCAAGGTTTGTTAAAATTAATGCAGAATTCAAGTGGGACACAAAATTTTGCTCAACCCAAACACAAAATTATTATTCCTCAATATGAGTGTGCATAAGGTATAAGTAAAGATTCAGAACCTGCAGACCTCCTGCAATCTAGGGAGAAGTCCTTACATCCAAACACTTGGCTGGTTGTGACTCTTTTCCACAATTTTCCTGTTGGAGATGTTCCCTTCTATATTGTACGAAAAATGTAGTGGGGAAAGGAGCAATTCTGGGGACTCGGATCTAGGACACTCCCTCCCCAAGAACAGGGAGGAGTTCATGTGTCAGCAAAACAGCAGACATGCAAAAGAAACCAGCAGTCATGCTGAAGTAGCCATTTGTCACCCTGAAACTGGACAAAGTCATCCTAGAAATAAAACCAGAGAGAAAAACACATTCTGGGGCTGGAAACACACTTGGGCTGAATCTCATGTCATGAACATGGCTTTATGCAGGGTATCTCAGGTCCTTTCCCCTTTGATCAGACATTTCACAGTTCCAATCTGCCATGGCAGATCACAAGCTTCTGATCTCCTGGGAATGGAGTTTCCCCACAGGACACACATCAGCCCTGTCTGGGATGAAAACCACCAGGGAACAAGGATCCCAGACTAAATAGGGCAGTACAGTCCCAGCCTTCAGACCCTGGTCCTGAGTTATAAATACAAAAATAAAAGAAAACATGACAATCAAAAGAAATTTTAATGTTTTCCCACCAAAGATGCTCAGTAACTCCCGTGTATAGGGCAAATGTGGCTGTGGGAACTCCACAGGAAGACCCCAGTGACTTTGTCTGCACCTCAGCTTCCCAAAGCTGTGCACTGGCCCCATCTTCCCTCATATCCACATCTCGTAGGGGATCCCATTCCCACTGGGCTCCTCCATCCACGTGAGAGGCTTATCAGTGAGGCAGCCACAAAACAAACACATTCCTGGACATTTTTAGAATGGAGCCACCACTAAAGCCAGACTAATAGAAAAGAAAGCGTACGACATTTGGAGGAGAAATTGTCTGGGGCCAAATTCTCAGCAGCTCCATGCTGGGTGGAGCTCATCCACAACGACTTCCGTGGATTTATACGAGTGTTGCCAATCAGCTGTGTACAAAGAGATAAGGGTAGAAAAGCACTTGTGAAAATTATGCAGAGACCAAGGATACACAGATGTCTGCAGTTTGTAAAAGAAACGAGGTTTGCTCACGAGGCAACAGTAATCTGGATCCCAAGAGGGCCATGTTATGAAGCTGAAGGCAACAAGTGGCTGTGAGGTGGTTTGTGGGTTGATAAAATCGCTGACGATGAAACCGCTGAGCTGCGTTTATGAAAGATGGATTAACATCGCGTTTGGCAGAGTAAGTGGCAGGAAGACTCGAAGCAAGGTGGCATGGCAAGTCTAATCAAGTCAAACCATGCACAGCAATGACACGAGCAGACAGCAAATTACTTCCTCAGCGATTCATTTGTGTAATTGACCAAGAAAATACAGAAAACTATTGAAAAAGAAGCTGTTGCAAGAAAATTAACTAAGCGGAACAAAACGTAAAGAGCTCCTAAAACGTCTTTGTGTTTATAAGAGGGTGTCATAGGCTCTGTTTGTGTCTTCACATATGGAATAATAAAGCTGTTGAGGAAAAATCTTCCAAAGGGATGTTGAGAAACGGCATTATCTTAAAGATATATCTTGAAAGAAAAGAGAAGCCCAAGCAAGGCAGCAATTTATCAACAGCTTGATCTCACATCTGAAGCTATCTCTTCGTAAGAGAAGTTTTCAACACAGAAGTCATCTGTTTAAACGAAATTTCCCTCAGAAACACGCTGACTGAAATATTTGAGTCACATTAAAACTTTGCAGGTTAAGGTTGCTCCAACAGGCTACCTGCATTTTGCAGTAGTTTAACAGAAGTTGGGCTCCGACCCAATTAATGTAAATATCCCAACCCATTATCTTTCATGGAACAGAACTTCTGATTTCCATTTATGCTGTTTTCTTTATCAGAGAGAAACTTAGGGTGTGATTTAAATGAAGGAAAGAGACAGGAAGAATGGAAACAGGCCCCATAAAAAAGACACTTAAACCAGGAAATGTGACAATCCTTGGCAAAATCCAAGTATAGAATAAGACATTTTGAACGGTGAAAATAATTAAGCATTGGAGCAGAATATTTCACTGTAATATAATATACCATCATCTTTTCAAGTGAAGATAAGATATTTTAATAAAATGTATGCTCCATTTAAACCATAAAGGTGCTGGCTCCAAGAAAAATAAACTTCTCTGTGCAGGAGACCAAGCCATGCAATTACAATGGCTTGAACTCTTTGAAATGTGGTATCAGGATGATACCTGTTGGTGGTAGCATCTCTTTGCTGGGCCATTTTGGTATGCTGGAGAGGATGAGACTTTCATCTGGGTGAAGAAGGGATTGAATTTCATACTGTGAGCGGAAAATTTCTTCTGGGTTCACAAAAGAGTGGGTACAAAAAGTTTTGGAAAGTTTGCTTTGAACCAGACTCATTGCAAAGATCAGTCCTACACAGCAGCTAACAAATCCAGCTAAAGTGGTTTTGCAGCTGGAACGGCGCCTTCTCACTCTCACCACACAGATGTGCCAGATGTGTGTCATCCCAGCTCAGTGGACACTGCAAAGGGCAAGTTTGAATGCATTTATTTGATCAAACTTCCTACCCCTAAAGTAGTTTCAATGTGTTCATAAGCATTTTTTTGGGGAGGGTTACTACACTGTAAAAAACCTGGGAAAACAAGCAGTTATAGGAGTGACAGCAGCTCTGGGAAACTCTCATGGCATGGCTTTTAAATACTTCTGGTACTATAATCCAGTTCTGGATTATCATAATAAATAAACCTTTTGCCTTGGTATTTCCAGCACTAGAGACTCTTAACTGTGAGATGGAGATTGTGCTGTCCTTGGGACTGACAAGAAATTTGTTTCCACATGGAGTTTGCCAGGGGTGTGCTTTGTAACCCGGTATGGCACATGTCTGTGCTGCAAAAGTGCTTAAATATTTTAATTTCTAAAAAATGGTGGACAGAAGAATAAAGGGGTATGGGTGCATTCGCCATCACCACCCCACAATTTAAACTGTAAGGAGATACTGCAGAGTTTCTGGCGTAGTCTCACACCCCATTCTTGTACCCAAAAGCTTTTCAGCTGTGACCACACCAACAGCCTTGTAGGGCACATCTTAATTGTGCGAGCAATTCCCAGAAGTGAGGTCAGGGGTTTATAACAATTAAATTAACCCAAGTGGAAAGATCCTTGCAGGTACCAACATCACATTCCTGGGTGGAATCCTGCCTGCGCTGCAGCCAGTCCTCTGCTGTCACAGCTCTGCCCCTGCTCACAGAGAGCAGCTTGGAGTCACCACACCGAGGAGTTTATGATGAAGTTCCAGTCATGGGACTGAAATACAGCAATGACTCCACTAAAGAGGTCTTGATTGCTGAAAAAGAACCATCACCCTGGCTCTGAGTGACACACTTGTGCAGAAATTTCCTCATTTCCTTCTACCCCTTTTCTTCTGTTTGCTTACATAGTACAAACACTTCTGAGATTTAGCACCTGCCTCATGCCACAGCCCCATGGAACTTAGAACTTCAGCCCTGAGACAGAAAGAGATCTGAGACTGATTTGATTGCTGGATACCCTGAGGAATTCAGGGCAACCCTGTTATGTATTCCAACACAGTGTATTTTGAGGAAATTGTCCAGGGAATAATTTTCCCCAAGTTTTTGAGGCAGCCACTGTTTGCTGAACAGCTGGTCTCCAAATGGCTGCTGTAGATGCACAAATATCATCAAATCACAGAAAGGTGTGGGGTGGAAGGGACCTTAAAGACCTTCTCCTTCCAACCTCCCTGCCATGGGCAGGGACCCCTTACACTAGGTTGCTCAGGTATTCCCGAACTCCAGCCCCCATCTGGGTCTCACCCAGATCTCAGGTTGCATTTAGGATTGTTCAAATGACATTTTACAAACTACTGACATGAGAGAACAGAACTCACATGCTGCTGGTCAATGATACAGGAAAAGCATTGGATTTATCAACCATTGTGTGGGCAGTGACTGCTGCAAGACAAAGGTGTCATCCATCAGGATTTTGTCTTTTGGAGCTGGTTTTTGTTTTTTGCCTGAATGGCATCTGCATGCTGGGACTGCACATTACCAAATGAGATTAATAAATATGAATAATTAACAACATTGATACCAGTAACATATTTGCATTACTGTAAAGGCTAAAGTCTGTAAGAATAACCTTAAATAGTGGAGCAATTACAGAATTTCTTAGCTACCTGAGGGAAGGGTGAAATGAACTGGTATTACAGGGCCTGCCAGGTCGGCTGCTGACATCAAGAAAACTATTTCCAGATGAAGCTCCAAATCATTATCAAATCTATTTTAAAAATATGGCATAGAAGATTTTAAAGTTCCAGTTTATTCTGGAATAGTCTGAAGCCTATTCTCCCACTCATGGGCTTGTTTAGATTAAAAAGGGTATCAAGGGAAGCTGCAAATTCTGCACCTCATAGTGTTGTTAAAACAGGAGTAAATCTCTGTATCTGAGAGATCTGTTCTAGCTGAAACAGAGGCTGGGATGCAATGCACAGGGCAGGAATTACTGGGAGGAATTCTCTGGCCTGTGTTAGGAAGAGGTTTAGAATGAAATGTTATAAACAGCCCCCTGTGGATTTAAATTACAGTTTTCTGGTGCAGAGAAGTACAAAACTCATCGCCCTGAGGATGTGAGGGCTCTCAAGGGCTGCAGCCTGTGGGGAGGACACGCAGGATGTGACCCTTTACCCTGCAGTGTGGTGTTCTGCTGCAGCCACAGCTCTAGCCCACACCAAAGGAAGCACTAAATAAACTTCCTCAGCACTGCTGCTTTCACACCCCGTCCTGGCTATCACTCCCACTTGAGGCTCTGTGCAACACAAGATTTCTGGAGAAGAGGGAAGTGTTGGTGTTTCTTTCCATTGCAGCCTCCCTCGAGGGCAGACTTGGCTATAGCTACTGTTCAAAAAAGAACAACCAAGTATAGTCGCTGAGATAAGGGAAGCCATCCTTCCTCTCCATTACTCCATACATCTGGAGTGCTGTACCTGCTTTGGACTAGAAGACTTCCTGACATCCCTTGTGACCCAAATTATTCATTTGTTACCAAAGTACTGCTATACCTAACCCCATGTGTTTCCTATTTCATCACACACGGGTAGCAGTTGTCTCTCCAGGAGTTCCACGAGGTATTTCATTGTGGCAGGACGTTCCAGGCAGGAGAGAGTGGAACATGCCCTAGAACTGACATTAGGATCATGTTCAGCCACTAGGGATGCACAGAGAGGAGCAAGAGGGGTAAAAACAGCAATTCAGGTGAATGTGAAGATGGATAATACTGGATAGTGGGAAAAATTTTAAGGCCTGATACAGGACAGATGCAAAGAAGGGTATATTAATGACATTCTAATTAAGCTGAAAAATCACAGCAGAACTATTTTCATTTACTTCCTGTTATGCCCTTAGTTAGGGCAAAATACACTGCCATGTGACATTTAGATTTTAACACGGGCAAGCAAAACTAGCAATTAATAAGGACAGCTGCAAACAGATGCAAAAGTAAAGAGGCCTCGTGCCTTTTTCAAGCCCAGAACACATCCCAAGCTAAATGTTTATCATAAAGGAGATACAGAAGCTGCAGAAATCCTTCCATTCCTGGACTAAATTCACTCCTACTCAGAAACAAGCAGGGGCACTGAGTGTACAGTCGCAGTTCAGTTTAGGTGTTGCCTTGAACAGATGATATTGCATGAAGCTTGACTTTGAGATATTTTTAAATCAGATGCTAGACAGAATTATTTAAGAGTAGTCACAAGTAAAATATCCCTGAGACCTGATCCAAGATGGGAAGTAAGTGAGGTTCTCTCTCCTACTTCTCAACCCATGGGTTTGGTCTGTGATGGGGAAAGGGCGATAAAACCAGGATATAAAGCGGAATACAACATATTGGGAGCCACATTCCATGCAGATTTTGAGCACATCGTTGTCTCTTGGCAGACTTGAGTAGATTTGACTTAAGACAGGCATTGCTGGGGACAGAGCTGTCAGTTCACTGTCTGGACCGAGTCTGATGTCTCCACGTGGCGTGAAGGAGTCTGAGTGCAGGCTGAGGCTTCTCACCCAGATAAATCTCATGGTGCCTGACTGGTGCCTACAAGGGTGACCTGGGCCACCAGCCTGACTCCAGGAAAGGGCCAGGACCTGCACTTGCAGCATGGACATGGTCTGCTCAGTGCCAATCACTGCTCAAAATATTCACAGGAACAGGGAAAGACCTGGGAACACGACTGGGAAGAGGAATCACATGAAAATGTGAGAATAATAAAGCCTGTGCAAGACTCTTCCCTCACCCAGGGCAGTTTTATACAGCATTAAATGCCTCAGCATTAAATGCCTGGCATGGATAGTATTTTCACACTGGATGGAAAAAAAGAACCTTTTTAAGTCTACTCAAAACCCACACCACCACTCAGCCTGCATTTTCTTTCACTTAGCCCTGTTCCCTCCTATTAGCTTGGGGTTTTTTTGATACAAACCTTAGTAGTATTTTTAAATGGTAGAAATTACAATCTCAAACAGAATCTTTCTTTCTTAATACTGGTGTTCCTTCTTCAAAAGCAGCTCAGCTAAAAGTTTCTTACTTCAGGTAATCCAGGGAAAAATATAGAGACAAAACCTCAGAGGAAATACAAATTGAAAAGAGGAAACCACATACCAGGAAAATAAATTTCAAGAAATCTTTCACAGGCAAAGCTTCTTCTTCAGGAAACTGCTAACAAAATTACTTCATTTCATTTATCCCCAGTGAAGTTTCTCATATGGGGTGTTTGAGTTAGACAAAAGGTGGCTGCAGGAAAGGGTACAACTGGGAATTTCTGATTCCTCTAAAGCACAAACTGGTAAAAAGAGATACCACTTACTGAGCAGGGATTAAAAAAAAAATATTCTGACCAGTGAAAATTTTGGGAATGCCCAGGTGATCCCGCCATACCTTGGGATAAAAATAGGGCTCAATGTTTTTTGCTTTGGCAAAGAGAAGAGTCTGTGGCTGACTGCATGAAGGATGCTCAGCTGGACTCTGGCAAGCTGAAGGACAGGCACTGCTCTGCCAGCAAGGGTTAATCCTGGTTCTTCTGTCATCTCTAGCTGCTCTGAGGATTGAGATGAGGAGACATTCCACTTTTTAATCAGACTTTGGGCAGAAGAAAGAGGCAGGCTGATTCTCTGGGCTGCCAAGCAGTACCTCTGTGCTCCAGTGCCTGGTGTTTGGTGGCCAGCTGGGCAGCAGCAGAGCTCACCTGGCTGTCTGCAAGGTGAGCTAACACAGCTGGTCACAGCACTGTGCCTCAGGGAAGAAGCTGAGCCACGTTAATTCTGGTTTCCTTTGTCCAGGGGCAGATCAGGGCAGCCACAAGACCTGTTACTTACACGGGTAGAGTACTTTAGAGTATGTTCTTCACAGTCCCTAAATATAGGGCAAGATGTGTTATTCACTGTGCATCTTCCAACAAAAACTGTGCCAGATATTGGGGCCAATACTGTTGCTGCTGCCTGTTTTCAGTGCAAATAAGAACACTCTAAAAATAGAAACCAGTCAAAGAACCAAAACCCAACAGCAGCCTGCGTCACTGCTCTATATCTTCAAACCACAGCAATATGAGATGATAAATAAAAAAGAGAGAGAAAACCTCCAGGCCATAAAAACAGAGAAAAGATGTAAGTTTCTAAGGGGAAAAAAAAATCCCTCTCAAATGTTGCAGTTTTAAATGAAAAACAACAGAAGATTAGGATAACCTTTTAATCATTCCAGGACAGAGAGAGATACCCCAAAGAAAAAAATAAAAAAATGTTGTGGCCTACAATGTCTTTCCTACAAAGAAGTGCACAGAATTGTTTAGACCCTTGTACCATCTCACAGCTTGGGGACCAAAGATCCTCCACCCCCAAACCATCACCAAGCCCACTTTCTTATAAGTTCTAGCCCATGTTTTAGAAGGCTGTTCAATCAAGTCTAGGATGGTGATGTTCCTGTATATTTCCTCATAAGCAGTTTCAGTACTGAATAATCCTTATTATGAAAACCACACTCTCTGTTTTCAGCACGAATTTGTCTGAGTTTCCTGTTCTACTTCTTTGACCACATTCTGTCTTCATTAATTTGAAGACCATTCCCCACGTCTCAGAGGCCATCCATCTGCAGAGATGGAAAACTAACTCACCTTCAAGCTCAGTCTCTCCAGGGCACAGCCCCATGTCTGTAGACATTTCTGTAGCTCTTTCCTAAGTTTTCCAATCTCTGTTTTCAGGATGGCTACCAGAACTCAACATGTTCCAGCAATGGGCTCGCTAATGCCACCTCTCCTCTCCTCCTAACCAACAGCACCTGGTCTGTGACACCCAGGGGTCACACCTTGAAATCAGGTGAATGGAGGATGACATTTGGGCCGTGGGAATGTGCCAGCTGGTGAGCAGAGCAGGCAGAGCTCCCCCTTGAAATGGGTGACCTAGGATGGGTGGCTGGAGACACCAGTTCCCCGGGGAGCTGCTGAGTGGGGCTTTGGGTGGGGCTGAAGGGGATCATTAGGCTGCAGTCATGGCTTACATGGACTCCAAATAATGGCTCCCAGACTGGCCTCCTTCTTTCTCAGTGGAAAAATAATGAATATTCTGTCTGCTCCCGCTCCCACCCTTGCTGTTTGTCACACTCAGGCAGTCAGCAGGGTTGCTGCCCCAGTCAGCACAAAGTGATTATTTTTCTCCTTTTTTATGCTAACCTAACTCCTTAAAAAATTGAGCAGTTATTAATTCAACAAACATTTATTTAGCAATGAGGGGGCAAGCAGGGTGTTGTTTTCCTTTCCTTTCCTGGTTACTACCCATGGTACCATAAGCAGAATCTTTATTGACTTCATGCCAGTATGGAAAGAGGGGGCCCTGCTGCGCAGGGGCAACCATCTCCTTGTCCTGCAACATGAATGCTAAATTTAAATGTCATTAAAATTACAACATGGAGTCTGAAGCTTTCTAAACAAAGCTGGTTAGATAGAATCCCAGAAAAAGCTGTTTCTGGAAGATAGTGTTTACTTATGCACTTTATTTTTAATAGCATTATCACTTAACTCTTCAGAAAAGAGCTTTAGGAAAGCTAGACTCTGATCACAGCTCCAAATTTATCATTCTGCATTTTCTTTTGCATTTTACATCTATGTTAAGAATGTGATTTTTTTTTTTTATGTAAAAGCTACAGAGGACAGCTTTGTGCCCCTTCAGGAAATTGAAATACAAAATACAAACAGTTGTGCTTGGTAAGGTTTATCAAGCCCTGTAAATTAACATTTCTTCTAAATTCCCACTGCTATTTCTAGGCTGCTGCATAATAACAACAAAAATATTGTGTGGCTAAAAAATAGGTCAATGAAAATTGCATTGTCCAAGCTGAAACAAAAAGCAGAATTAATGGCAAAAACCACTGGAAATCAGTAACATTTTATAAAGGCTTCCTGGGCAAATTAGATAAAAGCAAAAATACCAAGACCTTTCATGCAAGTCTTTCCTCAAGAGCTTCAGTAATTTTAGAGAAAATGGAAACCCAGCCTCATTGTTGCAGTTTTGGGGAAAAAACAGTGTTGTCTCCCTGACTCACCTCTCACTTTTGTGATTTTGCCTGTCTCAGCTTTAGCATCAAATGTTGTACGGGAGGGGATTTTTTACCTAAATTGCTGAAGAACAAAAGTCTCACTGATTTTCAGTGTATCAACTGTCACCCAAGAAACAAAGCTGCCTTTGAAAGTCCTAAACTCCTTGTTTATGGTTTTTATGATGAGATTTTCAGCCCTATAGACTCTTTGATAACAGCTCCATGTCTCAGAAGAAAGCAGCTCATTCAGTCTACCAGTGTCCACTTCTAATCACAGTCACAGAAAGGTTTGGGTTTAAAGGATCCTTAAAGATCATCCAGTTCCAACCCTGCTGCCATAGGCAGGGACATCTTCCACTAGGCCAGGTTGCTCCAAGCCCCATCCAACCTGGCCTCTGTTAGGTTTATAAATTGAATTAGTGAGGTTTTCAAATGTTAGCACAGTTTCAACCATGCAAAGTTAAGCTCACATTTCTCTTTGATAACTCTGTGGACATCAAATTAAAGCAAAATGAAAACCCAAAGAACAGCTGTCCCCTGCCCTAGATGCCACAACATCAAGGAATGCAGCATGACTGCACCTCTCTACGTCCACTGGCGTGCTCTCAAGGTACAGATAAACATCTATCAATATGATAACATATGTATATTGCATGGTGAAAAATTCTAACAGCCTTTTCCTCAATTTCTTATGCTCCCTTACCTCGGGTTTTGTCTTCTGAAATATAAAACATCAAGCACAGAGAAATCTTGAAGAGTTTCTCCAATAGTACTTTAAAGCCCTCTGCAGTACCAGCACTATGCTATTGACAGTGATTCCATAGTGAGGTGTTAAAAAGGTGAGGAAAATGAGAACTGTTTCTTACACTGCCTTCTCCAGTGTCACTAAGCCAAACACAACTGAGAAATCACATTGCTGTAGGACTGAGGAATGGAAAATACATTAAACAAACAAGAGATCAATGAAGAGAAAGGATGAAATGTTGCCTAACAGATCACTAGAAGCTCAATGTGCCAGTGGGAGGCAGTGGATTAAGTGTAGTTTATAGCCATGAGTTTAAAGACAGAAGCAGTTCCAAATTGTTCCCTGAACTGGAAAGGGATGTGTCTAACTTCAAATGTGAAATTTTTTATGAGGACACTTTATTGAAGATTATATTGTGATTATAAATTCCCCAGGTTCTCCTGGGGCCAATTTGCAAAGGTTTATGTGCAAGCCTAATGCTGGGAGATGAGAACCCGACGTTGTTTAACACACAAAGAAAACTTAACCAGGGTGCTGTGATCAGGGACTTCAGGAGCACCAAAGACAAAAAAAACTGTTGAGCTTGCAGCCAGCAGATCTTAGAGAGATGTCTCAAGAAAAGTCACTTTTGAGCCTACCTTACACATTGCAGAAATCAGTTTGTTACTGAAGTTGATAAAAAAAAAAATTAAGAGAAATTGAGGGAATGAAAATGTCTTGTCTTTTGTTGGCATTTTTCCTCCCATGAAAAGAGGGATTCTGTTTTTCTTAAAAAATTTCAATGTACTAAAGAAAATGGAAAACCAAAGCATTTGTATTCTGGAAAGTTCTCAGATTTGAGCCAAAAGAAATGACATGTAACTGGCTTGATGTTGAAAAACCACATGCTCTTTCGATCTCTCCGATCTGGGTTTCCTGTGGAAAGCAGGGAGATGGGATTCAGGAGGCTTGGCAAGGTGCTCTGGTGGGGGGGTGGTCAGGAAGCCTCGTGAGAGAATGGATGCACCAAGTGTTGAACTACAGCTCCCACGTTGTGCTTCAGCAGCATTTCTAACCAGACTGGGAGGAGGAAGTGAGGGCGTGTTTGCTTTCTTTTTTTTTTAATTCTTTTTGAACAGGAAGAAAGAAATAGCCTAAAAAAGTCAGTTACATTGGTTGAAAAGTCAAAAAACTTCCGTAGGAAAGCCTTGCACCCCCTCTCTGATCCCCATCCCCATTTGTCTGACCAGGTTTCCTGGGTACTGGTGTGCTGGTGCAGTGTTTCTTTTTGGAGAGAAAGAGGAGACTGGAGTCTGTCATATCCGAGGGAACTGGGTTAGAGACAAGAGACAGATGACAGGGGTGGTTGGGCATGGTGTTGGCAGGGTGTCAAGGGGAGCTGGGAGGGGGTGGGAGCCATCTGCCTGGAGAAGAAGGTTGCTGAAACAGAGGTAAAGGGGGTGGCAGAAGGAGAACAAGTCTGTACTGCGCTTCAGAAATACTTTTGGGTTGAGTTTGGGAGTGGAGTAAATGTGGACGCATCCCCACATGCAGGCGAGTTATTAATGGTGCTGGATGTGAGCTTATTTTCCTTGAAGAAAAGGTGGGTGAAGTCACCCTGGGGAAGCTGACAAGGCTGTGGCAATATTGAATCAACCTGCAGGGAAGTTGATTTCAGCTACAGAAAGGCTTCAAGCGGGTGATTCATGCTCCTTCTAAGTATACAAGCCAGAGGGTCTAGTCACAGGAACCTGAATGGCAACCCAAGATTCCTTCCCAGGTTTAAGTTACCCTTTCCCTGCATGCATCATTCATCCCCATGTAAGCAGGTTCAGAGAGAAAAGCCTCAGGTGTGCCTGTGTCTATAACCCTAAATGAGAAAGTTACCACAAACCCAATCCTTTCAAGTTTTCTGGCCTTACAGAGTAGTGGGGATGCTCATGAAAATAGATGTGCATTCCTAGTTCATACCAGCCTAGATAACTGATAAGGGAGGACCTCCAGCCAGGCAGCACTGAAAGAATACAGCTATAACATAAACCTGAAGAAAGCAGAGTTATGAACCATGTGGGAACAAGAGCAGCTTGAAGAGGAAAGTGAATTCAAGCAATAATTGATAAGGAAAGTGGCATTTTCTGTGACTGTTCAAAATACTAAACTGTACACTAGTGCTCTAATATGAAACTGAGAATTCAGTGTCAGACAAAGCAACAAAACACCACAGAGCTGCAGAACACCCAGCACTATCAAAAAATGACAAGCTTTGGTCAGCAGATTTGCTGTGGTGGTGTGAGATGAGCCCAGAGGTCTCAGCTGGGTTTGTGTGAGTCTTTCCTACCTGATGAAAGAAAAAAAAAGGAAAAAGGAAAAACTAAAAAATGTCAAGTTTTAGAAGAACCTGAAGCAAAATACTTCCAATCTTATAGGAAGAATACTTGAAAATCCCCAAGAAAGGTAGAAGACAAAAAGGTTTTTAGGGAAATTTTCCAAATGGAAACATAGCCACAGAAACAGAGATTTGATTTCTCCTCCTGTGGACAGATGGATGGAGAGGATGGGAAAAGTTGAGGTTCAGCAACCTGAGCCTGTCTGGTTCACAGCCAAGCTCCTCATACATCAGGTCTCTGACACAGGCAGGATACAGACCTGGAGAGTTTTCTCCTGCCAGCCCAGCCAGGGTCCTAAAGACTGGCAGTGAAATCTTCATCCCTTCTACCCTCATCTCCTCTCTAAAGAAAATATCATTATAAACAGCTCACCTCTATAAAAAACTGTAGTTGTGAATGCACTGTTTCATCAAAATGATCAAAATTAACTATATTTGTGATCTCAGAATCAGCATGACATTGAAGCATATGCTAAAATCCCACTGAGGTCAAACTGCCTGATACAGTTCCATTAAGTACTTCCATTAAATAAAACTAGACTAAGGGTGGCAAGCTTGTATATTTGGCAGCTCATTTCTTCTGTTGCTGGAAACCATACAACCTGTCCCCATTTGGAATTCAGGATTCACCCTTTTAAACAGGCCTGACTGTATCACATTCGGCTCAAGGGAAACGCTGGTATGCAACCTCTCCTCAGCAGTAATTTTTGTATGGTGTGAGTCCTAATATACAGGTGTTTACACACTAAATTGAATTGCAAACATTTGAATTATCTCAGTTTTAAAAGAATGGTTCTACTTTTATTGTAATCTGAAAACACTGAAGGCAGAGAAATAACTGGAAATCTTATCAAATTCTCAAATCCCAAATAAATCGAAGATAAAATCCATGAAAAGTTGTCTTTACTCTGCTGAGCCCTCACAGTGCTGGATAAACCTGTCTGGACAGGAGGTCTGCCTGGAAAAGAGGAGATAATTGCTGCCACAAAGGCAAATATAAAATTTCATTTGAGGATTAATCCAAGGACCCAGTGCAGAACCAACTTTCCTGCAGTCACAGTGAGTGGAGACTGAAAGAATCCATGTCTCATGTCCTGAAAATATTTTGGCATTCTCTAGCAGAGTGGGCTGTTTGAACCACCACCATCAGAGCCACTGCAGAGCAAGAAAGGCCAAAGGATCCCAGGGGACACAAGGGCACATCTGTGAGTGACACGAGTGCTCCAGAATGTGTTCATGTAAATAATTTGATC